>JAVXUM010006025.1:0-10409 GCA_035590655.1 Pouteria glomerata | reverse complement strand
GCTCCAAGTTCATACAGTGGCTTGATAAGAAAGGTACTCAACTTTCACTTGTTTGTTATGAATCCAATATGATTGATATTAATCATAACACATGGTGGATTGATTCTGGTTCTACAATTCATGTGACCAATTCATTGCAGGATTTAACAGACCTGCGGAAGCCAGTAAGAAGTGAGCGTAGCATCTATTCAGGCAATAAGATGTCCCCACATGTGGAGGCTGTTGGGATGTGCAGTTTAGTTTTGAGTATGGTTATATTTTGAATTTGAAAAAGACATTTTATATCCCTGGTTATTCTAGGAATTTAATTTCAGTTTCCAGACTTGTATTAGATGGTTAGTCTTTTAATTTTTCAGACTCCGGATTTAATTTAGTTTTTAAATCTAATGTTATTGGATTTGGTACTTTGTCTGATGGTCTTTTTCTTCTTAATTTATGAAATGATGACAATCACACTATTATACACGTTCATGAAAAGGTTGGCACTAAATGATGTGTTGTGAATGAAGAATCCTCTATGTTGTGGCATCGAAGATTGGGACATATCTCAATCGATAGAATTAAAAGGTTGGTGAATGATGGGGTACTTAGTACTTTAGATTTTACCAATTTTGAGACTTGTACAAGCTGTATTAAGGGAAAATAGACTAACAAGTCAAAGAAGAGTGCCAAGAGGAGTTCTGAATTATTGGAAATCATACATACAAACATTTGTAGTCCAGACATGGATACGTATCGTAATAACTACTTTATCTCCTTCATAGATGATTACTCACGATATATGTATCTCTACTTACTTAACAACAAAAATGAAACACTAGATGCTTTTTAAGTGTTTAAAGCTGAAGTAGAGAAATAATGTGGAAAACAAATTAAAATCGTGAGATCCGATAGAGGCGGAGAGTACTATGGTAGATACACAGAGAGTGGACAAGCTACTGGTCCATTTGCAAGGTTTCTTCAAGAGAATGGGATTGTTGCCCAATACAGTTTGCCTGATTCTCCGGACCAGAATAGAGTAGCTAAAAGGAGAAACTGAACATTATTGGACATGGTACGGAGCATACTTGCAAGCTCTAAGCTTCCTAACTTATTGTGGACTGAAGCTCTTAAAACGACTGAGTATATTGAATCGAGTTCCAACCAAGGCTATCCAAAAGATGCCATTTGAGTTATTCAAGGGGTGGAAACTGAGTTTGCGACATATTCGCGTTTGGGGTTGTCCGTCTAAAGTAAGAGTCTATAATCCACATGAGAAGAAGTTAGACCCAAGGACCATTAGTGGATATTTCGTTGGATATGTTGAAAGGTCTAAAGGATATAGATTTTATTCTCCATCTCATAGCACCAGGTTTGTAGAATCAAGAAATGCAAAATTTCTTGAGAATGACTTGATTAGTGGGAGCGATCGATCTCAGGGCATTGGTTCTGAGAAAGATCATTCAGATGTTCAGTATGCCACTTCAAGTAGCGGACTGATTGTTGTTGTTAACAACACTCCTCCAGTACAAATGGGTGTTGAAGAACCAGTCTCGGATGTGCCACAAGCTCTTGATCCTGATCTGGTAGATGCTGAAATTCAGCAGATGTCCGAAGCTGCTGAACAACTAGTTGAACAACATGATCTTGTTCCTCAAGAGAATGTTGATGCAGCATTAAGGAGATCTACTAGAGTAAGGAAACCAGCAATCCCTAGTGACTATGTTGTATATCTGCAAGAGTCTGACTATAATATTGGAGCCGAAAATGATCCTAAGACATTTGCACAGGCCATGAGTTCTAAGGATTAGAACTTGTGGTATAATGCCATAAAAGAAGAGATGAATTCGATGGCATCTAACAGAGTCTGGAATCTCATCAAGTTGCCTGATGGTGTAAAAACCATTGGATGCAAATGGGTCTTTAAGACAAAGAATGACTCACAAGGCAACGTTGAGACATAAAGCAAAACTCGTTGCTAAAGGATTCACTCGAAGGGAATGAATCGACTATGCTGAGACATTTTCTCCTGTATCTAAGAAAGATTCCCTTCGTGTAATTATGGCATTGGTTGCACATTTTGACTTGGAGTTGCACCCAATGGATGTGAAAACAGCTTTCCTTATTGGTAATCTAGAGGAAGAGGTTTACATGAAACAACCTGAAGGATTCTCTAGTAGTAAAGGTGAGCATTTAGTTTGCAAGCTTAATAAATCCATATATGGATTAAAACAAGCCTCCCGTCAGTGGTATTTAAAGTTCCATAATATCATCACTTCATGTGGTTTTGAAGAAAACATTATGGATCAATGCATATACCAGAAGGTCAGTGGGAGTAAAATTTATTTTCTTGTACTGTATGTGGATGATATTTTGCTTGCAACCAATGATAGGGGTTTGCTATATGAGGTGAAACAATTCCTCTCAAAGAACTTTGATATGAATGATATGGGCGAGACATCTTATGTCATTGGCATTAAGATCCATAGGGATAGATCTCGAGGCATTTTAGGTTTGTCTCAAGAAACCTATATCAACAAAGTTTTAGAGAGATTTCGGATAAAGGATTTGTAAAGTTTTTTTTGTAGAATTTTCAAGATTGTTCACCAAGTGTGGCACCCATTGTGAAGGGTGATAGATTCAACTTAAGCCAATGCCCCAAAAATGAGTTTGAACGGGAGCAAATGAAAAACATCCCATATGCTTCAGCTGTTGGAAACCTGATGTATGCTCAGGTCCGTACTAGACCTGACATTGCATTTACTGTTGGAATGTTAGGGAGATATCAGAGTAACCTAGGTGTTGACCACTGGAGAGGTGTAAAGAAGGTGATGAGATACCTTCAAGGGACAAAGGATTACATGCTCATATATAGACGGATCGACAATCTGGAGGTTATTGGATACTCCGATGCGGACTTCGTTGGCTGTGTTGACTCACGTAAATCAACATCTGGTTACATTTTCATGCTTGCTAAAGGAGCCATGTCTTAGAGGAGTGCGAAGCAGACCTTGATTGCTACTTCCACAATGGAGGCTGAATTTGTATCTTGCTTTGAGGCTACCTCGAATGGTGTATAGTTAAAGAGTTTCATATTTGGGCTTAGAATTGTCAATTCTGTTTCTAAGCCATTGAGATTGTACTGTGATAACTCGGCTGCTGTTTTTATGGCTAAGAACAATAAGAGCGGTAGTCGAAGTAAGCATATCGATATCAAATACTTAGCCATAAGAGAACGTGTCAAGGAAAAGAAAGTGGTCATTGAGCATATTAGCACCAAGTTAATGATAGCTGATCCTTTAACTAAAGGCATGCCACCAAAGAATTTTATGGATCTTGTAGTGAGAGTGGGACTTGGTTTTATGATGTAATTTTTAGTTGTACGTGCATTTGATGTTTTAATGGAACTCTTATTCAATTGATGTTTTCTCATTTGGTTTTGTGTACACATTCTGTCTATTCATTTAATTTTGAGAAATATAATTAAGTTTGGACCTCAAATAAACATCGGGTTTATTCATTAAGTTGTATGGGCTTGAGAGACAGTGCATTGTAATACGTGGAAGATAATACTCGTCATTAGAGGACCTGTCGCCATGATTCATGTATTTTGTTTCTCATAAAGATGAATTGTGGAATACATAGACCAAGTGGGAGAATGTTGGATTTTCTCCTTTATTTACGGTAACAATGCCAATCCAGAAAGTAGTCCATGAATCCCACAAAATGTGGAACGTGAAAAATTGCTCTTCAATGTTTCAAAAACCGTTTCCCAAATTTCAGCATTAAACTAATTGATGGACTGAGTATATAAATAACTAACTTCATCTTCGGAGGTCCCCTAAGCCTACTCCCTTATTCAGAAAAATACACCATCAATATATTGAGAGAGTTAAGGTTTAGAAGCACCAAATCGAAATCAAAAGGAGCAGAAAGTGATCTCTGCTTCAGCATTATTTCCGCTGGTTTTGCAATGGCTGGAGGTATGTGGTTCAATTCATTCTGCTTCCGACTCTGTTTCTTTTTTATGTTCATTAGGTTTGCTGAACATGTTTTAAGATTATATATATGGAATAAATAACAATCAGAATCGCGAACTTATCCTACATTTTCTTCCTGGCAAGAATCGTGAAGTCATTCCACGATTATTGGTCAATGATGACGCAAAATCAGTTTCAATATACTTTGAAGACGCAAAATCAGTATTGCCGCGAAATATGTTTTTTAGAACCGCAAAGTCATTCTACGGTTATTAAGACATCTGCGAAGTCATCTCGCAGTTACTGCTGCCCACTACGCCGAGAAGTTGGCTTCTCCTGTTTCACTTTCAGTTTCAAAGATATTTCAAAACAATCATTTGTCCATTTTTTTAGAAATGTTACAAATTACGTTTCTAAAATTGCCATATTCTCTCATTTTTTCCCTTATTCTTTATAAACTCTATAAATCATTTGAATGTTTCTCTATTATTATTCAATTTTTTTATTTGGTAGAAAATAAAAATCATAGAAATAAAATATAATTACTGATTTGATACAGTTTAAAATATTTATATGATTATTTAAGTATACCTAAGCCCCCGTTTGGTAACTTTTTTTTTTCTATTTTTTTGTTTATGTATTTAAAATTTTGTAAACTTATAATAAATACATATTTGTTAAATCTGTTTATATTTTTTTATTTCCATAATTGAGAACTTAAACAGAAAGAAAACGTAAATAGAAAAAAGATGTTTTCATTTCGTTTCTTTTCTGTTGTAAATATTTTGTTAATTTTAAAATTTTATCCGTTTTTGTTACATTGTATGAAAATAAATTATTTTATTCGAATATTTTATTTAAATAAATTATTAATTAAATTAAATTTAATAATTAATTTAATTTAATTTAATTTAATAATCAATTTAATTTAAGTTAACAATTAATTATTATTAAGTTATTTTAAGTAAAAAATCATAATTAAATTAAATTATTTACAATTTAATTAATTTAATTTATATAAAATATATTTTATTGAATTATTTTAATAAATAATTAAATTAATTAATTAATTAAAAATAAATTAATTTAATTTAGTAATTAATCTAATTTAATTATTTATTTAACATGAAATATATTTTATTAAATTATTTCTCTTTGCACAATTATATTTACCTTTGTACGCATTGGTGGTTAGGGTGACTATCATTCCATTGTACGATCTAGTAGTACCACCCTGGAATGATTATGTGGTCCTTGTTATAATGTCTTTTCTTTTAATTATTATTATTACTACTATTTATATGATGAAACAAAAATAGAGAAAGTGTTAAAATTGATAAAATCTTTGTAATAGAAAAAAATAAAGTAAAAATATTTTTCTTTTTTTGTTTAATTTTTTATCCATTTATAAATTTTTAAAAATATAAATAAAAAAATATAAAATAGAAATATTACCATGCATGAGCATACTGTTTAAATTCAAAATAATAATAGTAAAAAAGAAAGAGTTCTTTATCCCACAAATCTAAAGTTTCAATTGCTTGAGTAAATCTTATGCTTACATGTATAAATAAAAATAATGCACATCAAAATGATAAGGTATTGAGAAAATAAAAATCATTTTTGAGTTAAATGTAATTTATCTTAAAATAAATATTAATTTTATCTCTCAAAATACAAAAAAAAAAAAAAAAAGAAAAAAAAAAAGATAAAAGTAATTATTTTAAGGTTACGATAACTTTTTATTCCTATACAATAAATAGATCTGATTCTATAAGGTAAACAGACAATTACAAAAAGTGTAGAAGACAAAAAGAGAAGAATTCTACAATGAAAGAAAAGAAATTGAGATCAAATTATCAAATCCTAACCAGTTCAAACCAATCTTGAGTTCAAACTATAAAATTTTCAATTCAAATTTAAATCAACTAATCTTGAAATCAAATTATAAAGTTAGATAAAATTGAAATTAATTATCACCTGATCAAGTTATCGATCTATAAAATTAAAGTTTGTTTTCAATCTGTCAACATCTAACACTACAAATCTTGATATCAAACTATCATGCCTTTAAGTTAAAGTTTGAATCTAAAAATAGAGTTTGTTTTGCTCAAAATATTTTAGAGATTATGCTCACTTGCTTCAAATTAAATAAATAAAATTCGTTATCATATTTTTTTTTGTCTAATTTTTAGACAAAAATATGCGTGTACCATTATTTCCTATCTTACTTGCCCCTTACTCTGATACAATTTTTTTTTGACTGATGTCCAACTTAGAATTTAGTAAACTATTGTCAAAGTAAAACTTATTGAATAAAATACTAAATGAAAAAAAAAAAGACAATCTCACATTGCGTTTTTAAATAAAAAGTTTGGTAAAAAAACATACCATGAGCGTGCGTTTTTTAAAATGCATTTTCCAGATGGGTATTAAAAAAATTGCATTTTGCAGACGCAATTTTTACAAATGCATTTTTAAATTGCATGCTTTAAAAGTATATTAAAAAAAAATACATTTTTTGAAAGCAAATTCTCAAATTGTGCTTGCTACCCCGGAAAATGGAATTTAAATTTTCATTTAACAGTACATTGTCATATTAAGTTTAAATCCGCAATATTTTACTAAAATTTAGGAGTAAATATAAAAAAATAATAATGATAATTCTTTTTATATCCCTTTCCAAGGGTCATTCCGAATCGAAAGTTCTCGTATAAATTTACAAATAGATATATGATATCGAGTGATTCATAAATATAAATCGCTAGTCAATGTGGGTCTCAAGTGAGCCTCGCAAGAATCAACGGTTAAGATTTATCAATTACATAATCGACCACCGTTGGTAACATTCATCTTCCCAGTAATGTACTCGTTGAGAACAGCAGAAGCTTGGCTTTGAAAAGTTAGAATAACTAGTGTACTTAAAAAGAATAAAATAAAATAAAAATTAAAAGGAAAGAAAGAAAAGGAAAACGAAAAGAAACTGGAAAGAAAAATAGCTCCCTCTTCCTCTTCTTAAGAAACCAAACATGGATTTTTTCCTTACCTGTTCTGTCCAACCAAACAGAGCCTAATACATACAACTTTTGTGCCAAAATAAATAAAATGGTACAAAGACAGACAACTATACCAGATACAATTGAACGATTATGAGTTGTTTTGAATTATAAAAATTAATATAAATTTGTAAAACTTATAATTTCATAATTCATACAGTGAACAAAAATTTAAATTTTATAAAATTTATAAAATTTTATAGGTTTTATAAAACTCCAAATGAGCCTTATAATATACAATGCCCCAAAAAGGGACGGTTACTATTGTAATTCAAAACCACTCAACCATACATTTCGTATATAAATTTGCATCGCCCCTGGGGCATAACTCAAGTGACAAAGGACGGGAGTGCAGATAGTGCTGCTGTCAGTCGACGCGAGTTCGAATCTCAGTAACATGGTTTGGGCTTGCATTACACGATCGATAAAGACGATCTCTCGGACCCTGGCCACTTGTCATACATCTCGTGATTTACTCCCTCTACCATTATCCAGGGTAAGACGGTGGAAATTCTTGAAATCAGGAAGATGAAATTTTTTTTTTTTTTTTTCCGTATATAAACCTGCATCGGTTGTGATGTTAGGAAGAGACTATAATTCTTTTTGAACCTTTCACCTTCCGTAAAAAACCGAGCACCCCAGTGAAGTGCCCTTCACACCACTTTCGAGAAGCCAGTCAGCGCACCCACAATGCCGACAAATCTGCAAGAGAATTAACACTCCTTAACCGTAAAAAATTTAGTTCTAGCTCAAAGCATCAATGCGCCCATGAAAAAATTAAGTGTACGGATCAAATTTGTTACCATGCTGGGAACATTTCAGAAACATGAGAAAACAGCAGAATACATTGGAAACACAAATAAGTGCTTGAAAACAAAATTAAAATCCATCGAGTGTATATTTCGGAAATGTTTATGAATTTATTTTTTTAAAGCGACACAAAAATATGAAAATACAATTATACCCTGAAATAAAGCATAAAAACTGTTTGTAGCATATACTAGCAGACATGGAAATCGCGGTAGCTTATACTAGCAGGTGGCAATGATGAAGAAGCCCTTGAACTATATAAGTACCTAAACGAACCTCCTTTGCAAAAACAAAATCCTGCCTGATAAAATCCGCGTCCACTGATGCCGCAAGTAGGGTTTAACCTGTGAATAACATATAAGATACTAGAAAAAATTAAAATAAATAAATAAATAAAAATCAAAACACATAGCATGATAATTTCCCTGAATCAAATCCAAAAGCAACAAGGTTACCCATAATGAGAAACCCACATTTGGAGTGCTCCACCAATATGCAGAAGGGTAACCAAAGTTCATTTAGGAATGGATTGTAACCATGCATGTTCTAGTTAGATAATAGCAATGCCTTAAGCATGCTCAAAATCAGAGTGAGAGCGTCGCGGATAATTACATATTTCCTGCTAAGTGACATACAGGTAGATCACCAAATGTTACACTTTGACTCCCTTAATATGATAACTTAATATCAGTGACAGGAGGTCAAAAAGGTAATAAAACTATTGGAAGGAACTATTATAAGATACTTGATTCACTGTTTCCACTCCCCCTCCTCTTTGGCTCAGTAGCATATATTTATCATCTCTGTGTTAGCTTTATGTTGGCCAACTGTTAATTCACCATAGTACCATACCTTTTAAACAAGTCAACACAAACAACCACGAGTTACTCAAATATGCTCCATTTCTAGTGGTTTCTTCGAGTAATTTGCATTTAACTGAGAGGGTTCATTGGTTCTTCTTCAGCTTCGAACACATTCTCGGGGGCTTTATTAACTTGCAGCAGCATGTACTCCAATATTGGAATACAAACATTTTCATTGGTGAGGGATGTCTAAATTTCATTATTTATTAGTTTACTCTATTTTCATGGTGAAAGCTATAAACATGGTACATCTCAATACAAAATTTTCATGGTGTACCATTATTTTTTCTTTTATCTGGTACTTTCTTCAAGTAATGTGAGTTTCCATCATTCACAATCTCACCTGATTTGGAGTTCAAAGCAGATACACAGCCTGAAATGGGTACTATAGAGTCTTCCAACTTGCACAACCAAATGAAAGGACCATCACTAAAAGGCATACCTTATCAGTATCTTTGTGTTCAAAATAAAGCCTCAGTGACTGCTCCATTATTTTAGCTACAGCCCCACTCAGCATTACCTTGAAAGGGCAACTGACAATGCAAAAAAAGAGTGAAAAGACACTAGCTTTGAGACCATATTGTACTGTAAGTACACAAAGCATTACAACTAAGAAAAAATAAGCGCATCAATTCAGACCACACAAATATCAAATTGCCAGGGAAAGAGCTAACTCTACGGCACAAACTTTCAGGTTGGAAATAATTTTGCACAAGTGGGGAGGAGTAGCGAAATGATCTAATTAAGTATATCACAGCAGACCCTAACAACATTTTGTGCAAGTATCTAAAATAACATTTCATCACACTTTTTTGAACAGAACAAAATTCAACGTCAAAGTTTTATAGCTTCAAAAAGTTGTGTGTGGCTTGGCCCCATTCTATTTCAATTAAGTCTACTAGAATAATGCACCATTAAAGATCAGTTCAAATTGTATTGGTTTCCAATTTCGTTATCAGAAGTAAAAGATAAATGTATACCTATCTGTGTCGCCATATATTACTTTAGAATTCCACTTATCATGTGCATTTACAAGTGATATAGCATTTTTTAGTGTTCTACGGCCACATTGAACGATGCTATTTGCAAGTTCTACACGAGGCATGCGTCCACTATATCCAGCAGCTGTATAGCCATACGTCACATTCGCTATTAGCTTCAAAGCAAGCTGTCTTGCATGAAATATCTGGAAAAAATGGCATGATAAAAAAAAAGGGGGTCAATGCATAAAAAATTCATATTTCTACATACTTTCCTAAAGAATACAAGCAAAAGCAAGATCGAAAAGGCAGCTCCGATCGACAATTAAGAAAGGGAAGTAACAAAAAAGAAATCATACATTGAAGCGACCTTCAGAGTCCACAGCTAAGCTAAATAATAAAAAAAAAAAGAAAACACTGCTATAGTTATATTTGATATTTGTCAAGTATTTAAATAATCATCTAGATGCAAGTCAAACGATATGCAGAATTCACTACAGTCAGATTTAAGTGTGGCGCACCCTGTGCATGGTTTTAAAAAGTGGTAACGGGTATCGTAATGATAACGGTCACAGTAATGCGGAAATAAGATGTAACGGATGTTACATAACGGAAACAGAAACTAAAAGTTTGAATCTCATCTAAATTAAATAATTTTTTATGATTTAATAATTAAAATACATAAATATAGATTATTAATTTTACTTAATAAATAATAATTTTGTAATAATCAATAATATC
>JAVXUM010006005.1:0-10411 GCA_035590655.1 Pouteria glomerata | reverse complement strand
GCGAGTTATTTCAGCCTGGAGTCGGTGCTTTTGCTCATCTGTCTGGCAGCATCACTGCTGATACTGCCACTGATACTCCCGCCATTGCCGCCCCCACCTTTCATGCTGCTGCTGATTCCCCTTGCCATTCTATCGCTGCTTATGGTATTGGCTTTCATGCCTTCAAATGTCGGAGATTTAACTTCCACATATATGTAATGTAAATGGCTTTGAGAATACTAAAAAAAAAAATTGTTCAAAAAAAGAGTACATAATTGTTCAACTTTTCATTTCTTATTCGATCGCTTTTACTGCCCAAGTCTAACCTGCGGGTTTTCTTTTTGATAACCCTAAGATGCTACAGCCGTTCACATTCTTCATGAAAATGTTGATTATTCACGGATCCTTGCTCTCTTTTGTTTTGTTTTATTTATTTTCCATAAATATTCCGGATATTGTGTTGTCGTTGGCAGTCTTCGATCTTTACAACATCATCTAAACTCTTTATTTCTTTTACTCCTAAAGTCGCAACCCTATTTTTACACCAAGATTGTAAATCAACAAATGAGAAAATGGGAAATAACATATTTGATTAATTAATTTGAAATAATAATGCAGAAATAATTATTTGTAATATTCCACGGTAAGGACGGTTGCTGTATAAGTATCCGAATAAAATGATTCTCTTCTTTCTATTTTATCTTCCCCTCTAGTTTCTTAATCTAAATAGACTCTGAAGTTCTCCTATACTTTTATAAAGTTTAATTTCAAATCCCTTAAACCTCAATTTTTTTTTTTCCTTCCCCATCCAAATGAAAAATTGTTAAGTTAGGAAAATGTTGTGGAAGATTTATGAATTAAATATGCAGTTTATATTTTAGTTGCCAAACAATAATATGGAAAGATGGCTTCTTAATTCCTTGAACAAGGAAGTTGAAATGAGACAATAACTGATTAGAACTAATCAATGAATGCCAAATAAATTTTTTTTTTGGGGTAATTAATACCAAATAAATTTGCTATAAATCAAAACCACATGATTTAGAATGCAAAGGAGGTATAAATCTTTAAACTTTGTTAAATTAATTTAATACATATTGTTGGATCTATTGTTTAACAGTTTAACCTTTTAAGTGAAATAATTACTAACATTTATCATAACAAGTAAAAGAGACCTGAATTCAAAGTCTATTGCTACCATATAGTCTAGCTAATTGTTGAAGGTGTTTAACAATATAAAAAAATATCAATCTGACTAAATGTAAGGAGCATGCTAAGTGTGTAAAATAATAAAATTATTCACCTTACTAACAACTTAAACCTTCTGAGACAATTAATGACTAAATGCAATATTAGAGTTTCGATTGCAAGAGGTACTAGGTTCAAAAACTATTATCGTATTGTTTCTTTGTTTATTTCTGTGCATTCTATTCTTTTTCTTTTGGTACGCCTCTTTCACTTGATTTTTATCTCTCTGGCTTACATGCAAGATAGAATTACACACGAGGAATGTTAACTTATGCATCGTTAGCCCCACTTCATAACCGTCCTAAATTTTTAAGTGAAAAAGTAGCTAAAAATCTTAACAAACAACTTTTAAAATTGGCCACATTTCGATTTGACTTTAAATTTTATCTCATTTAGAAAATTATTTTTCAATTTTTTTAAGTTTCAAAACAACTTTTTATGCTATTTTTACATATAATATACTAGAATGACTATGGTAATAAGGTTGAAAATTTGTGATTTTTATGCTTTCTTTTAAGCTATTTTTGTACTAATTGACTCGTAATATATTGAAATATCTATGACTAATCAAAAATTACTCTGATATAAACTCGAATATACAAAGGGCACGTGTCACTATAACGTTTGAGGTTATTCAATTCTTATGGAACGAGTGTGAATACTTGATAAAACTCCTCCCAACGCGTCGAAATTCCAAAACTTTGAAAGAACAATTCCACATCTCACACAACTGTCGTCTCTCCTCCATGTCCTCACCCACAGGCGTGGCGATTGCATCGGTGGTGAGTTTTCCATCACCAATTAATTTCAATTATAAATATAATATAATTGAAGTCTATGCCAGGTAATATATTTTTGTCAATGATTGAATGAGTCAATCATTAATAAGTGTTTTTATCTTTGGCACTTATGTGGAATCTACAATAGTAGGACCAAGAGGGGGGCGGCGGCGGCTATGCTTACCAGTGCCTGCTATGCTTACTAGAGGAGTGGTTTTGGATCATGACAGTCCAGGCTGCCTTCGTAAATGGCCAGCTCTTACCCTTTATTGGCATCACCTATAATAAATACACACATTCAAGTTTCATAATAAAATCATAAAAATTAAATCTCATCATTAATTTCATCTCACATAAAATTCTTTTTCATTATTATAATATAAAATTCTTTATATGTATAGTATTAATATGACCTATAAACACTAACAATATGTAAATGACTTTAAAATATCGAGTAAACTGATGTTAGGATTACGAAAGGATCGAGTTAAGCTAAGATTCATCTAAATCTTAATTGAAGTTTTGATCAAGTTTAATTTATTATATTTACGAATACTTGACAAACAATTTTTTGAATGAACTTAAGATCATGAACACTCAATCATAAGTTTATTAATTAATAATTATTTATCAAATTTTGAAATAAAATTAATATAAGAAATAGGGTTGGAGTTGTTATGATGGTCAACTATTTAACATTTATCGAGATTGAATGTGAGCAGTTTTGAATAGATAAAGTTATGTTTCAAAGGTTTTTGCAAAAACATCTCTATATTCCTACCCGCTCCTTCTTATCCCATATATAGTGCTCCTTCTTACCCCATATATGCACTTGCATATAGTTTTTCAAATGTTTCTAGTTCTTCAAATGCTTCTCAATAAATGCTCTTTACTTATCATATTGTTCATATCAAGTTTGATGCGTATACTGAGTTTTGTTTAAGATCGAAATAAAAAATAATTGATATAAATGAGTCCCGACTTTACTTAAGTGCTACTTATACCATCATTATCAAATATATATATTCTTACTAGTAGTATTTGCTAAAATATAGTACTATTACATTTAATGCATTATGCTAATAAAAAATAGAAAATCAAGTAATAGTAGATAATAGTCCTACCAAAACTCAAAAAAAGACAAAACAGTGAAAGCGAATGATTAGCCATGTTGGGAAGAAAACAAAAAAATGACAGAAGAAAATAAGCATTATAATAATTGCTAAATTTCCTATCAAAGCAACTGTTGAAAAAAGCAGCACACCTATCTTAGATAATGTCATCGCATTTGTATTTGATAATGTCATCATTTTAGCAAAAACCTATATTAAAACTTTCTAAAGAGCAGGAAGGTACTAGTTCATAAGCATTTATACAAAACTTTTTGGCCTATAAGATTTGTGTTGCAGAAGTAATCAAAAGTTAAAATAAGAAATTCATCACCACATTCTTCACATGAGCAATCCCTTTCTTTGGGTCACCAAATGTTCTACATTTTGCTAAATATTTCCATCACCATCTAATATTATGAAGCATTTATGACCTTCTTGGTTCTAATAAGAAGTTCACAAACTGCATTAGATTAAAATATTCGAAGTTAAACTTGATGTTAGAGTTTATGGGGAATCTATTCATTAAGAAATTTATGAAAATAGAATAAACGTTTGTTAAAGGAACAAAAAAATTAAAATCAAGACATACAATGTCTGCTCTTTAGAAGTCATTTACATTTTTTTGTCCTAATTTCAATTTCTTTTAATATGAGGGAATTCCATTTGCTCAATATAATCACTATTCTTTGTTAAAGCTATCATGTGCTTTTGCTGCTGCCCTTTCTACTTCTTCAAGAATAAATGTTTTAAGTGACTCAACGTTCCTCAGCCTTGAGTACAATATTAGTGTGTGAAAACAAAGACAAGTAATTATAAGAATTATACTATTTTTTTTCTCAATAAACTATGAGAATTATACTATTCGAGTCATAAAATTCAAGAAGAATTTGCAAAAAATATCTAAAAAGCAAAAATAGAAATCTTGTTTAGAGTTTAGTATGTGAAAAAGCATTCTCACAAAATCAATGAAAGTGGAGTTTCCTACAAAATAGAAATCTTCTGCCATTGAACTGCAAACAAAAGGTCTATTTTCAAGCACTCTTTCAAGCACACTTCGCCTAACTGGAGTCTATATGAATTTGACATCTAGAACTAGTTGATAAACTAATGAGCACCAGTGGAATCTAAATTAGCTAACTAGTATGACAATATCATGCAACGAAATGACAGATGGTACTAGTAAGCTACATTTTACTCAAAGCACGTTGCAGGATTCTTGACTGTGCTGCTGAAGGGGGTTTATGCACCTTCAAAGCAAGAATCAAATAGAGAGGATTATAGTCAACAGTTACCTTCCTTTGACTTTCTCAGTTTCCAAATAGCAAGCAACCTAAATATGCTAATATCTTCTAATATGATGATTAAATCAACAAACCACATCTAGAAAAGTGGCTTTTTCAACACCAAATGCCTCATTATAACAATACTATTTCTTCTTTTTTCACACATCAATTAGATTTATTAGTCTCCAGTTGATTTTCTATTAATCTTAAACATTAGCAATAAAACTTTGAGCATCTAATTTTTTCAAAAACCCCCTCCTTCCCCTTCTCTCTATGCGTGTGAATGCACACATGAAAGCAACGTAACTCCATATTTAGAATAAAAAGCACATCTATCCTAAAACAACACCGTACGAGTGCATAGCCCCCATACATGGTGCAACGAACAATCTATATTGATATCAGTATGTTGCTTCAAAATAGTCATTGGAGTATGCCCCACTTTCTTAGCTTTCTTCATCCTCACAGCTTTACTCGTAGTGCCATTGGTTCGTTTAAGCTTCTAAAACAAGGAACACAATAGATTAAGCCAACTCTTTGCAAGAACTAAAAAAGCAAGACAAATTTGTTGAGTTAAAAGATTGATGGACCAAATCCATTGACAGGCATATGTAATCTTTTTAAAATTTTTTTTAGAAGCCTTCTAAAAACCAAAGCATTGTAAGCACTCACGGCCTTCATTGCGCTCACTTATATTGCTTAGTTATTTTATGTGTCCTGAGATTCTTCATCCTATCATATAGATATGGATCCACATAAGAAAATGTATAAATCACAACTTCTTTCTTAAAAAAGATGTTCTTGCATCTAACGAGCATTGAATTCAGCTTCATAGCTATTGAAAACCAAACATATGTTAAATGATTGTGAGTGTTTGCTATCAGTTCTTGCCTCCCCTTTTGAAGAACAAACTATATACAAACTGCTACTTTCATACGTTATATTAATACACCAATATCCAATTACATATTTCATGCTTCATTTGAAACAAGTCCGCTCACTAGTAAGAGTGAAGTGCACCTTGGAGACCTAAGTGCTGTGGAATATAATGGGACATCAAGAAAAAAAAAAAAAAACACATTCTCATTTGTAGGCCAGAGCCAAGTTGCAAGGCTCAAATCAAAGAATGAATTGAAAGCATGATTTATGGATGATGCTAACTGAGACACAGCAAAAAATGAGTATATGAAATTTGAATGTTACCTTGATACTTTGCAACTTCTTCACCTTCGAAGAAGACCTTAAATGTGGGATATGAATAGATATCAACTTTTGTACATACTGACTTACTTATACCACAGTCAACCTGTCCAATATCTATCCCATCTTCATTCTCCGTCGCATTTCCCAGATCCTCCCATAGTGATCCCAGATTTTTATTGATACTCAAAATTGTTACACTTGATGAGCAATTTGTATAACAGTATCAAATTATTCATCAAAAAATAGATGGGGTGGGGTAATTACCAATGCTTAAACCAAGGAACACAGAATTGAACAAACCATGCAATGTCTTTCTCTTTCATCTATATGGAACAAATACATACATGAAAAATAAGTGACCTGTGACCTGGTCCTTGTACAACAATAGGAGGAAATTAAATTGAAGCAACAACATAACACGCCAAGCCTTATAAATTAAAGAACTAGAATAGATTTGATGGAAGGTACATTACATCAGTTAACTAACTTTTTCACCATCGATTAGGACAATTTGTGTAAACGATTGGCCCTTCGTGTTGCCTGCATACAAATTACAGGTACTATCTATATGGTCTTTTTGCGAGCTTACATTTCAAATCATTAATGATTAGGGTGAGCCCTTTGCGGTACCAATACATGAGAAATTAAATATTAAAAATCATTCTTTATTAATAATTCAAAGTAAAATGAAGTCATTAGATTTTTGGTTCATAATAACAGATTTGTTTATTTATATTACATGTATTTAAAACCTTAAACTTGGGAACAAACTTGGAAACATCATCACTATGGTGGGTAATGTTGTTTTGAGTTGCCATGATCGATTCTCTAAGGCTGTTAAGCCTAATCTGTGGAGTTCAATGCTCTTTTACCAATTGTGAATCTTTTTGTTTCAGTTTGATTCAATTTGTCTGAATTTTCTAACATGTGAGCCTCAATTTCTTTATATTTAATTTGAGTTGGATATCTGTAGTTGTGATCAGTGTATTATAAAAAAGTTACAAATTTGTTTATTTATATCGATGATATTATTATCCTCGGACAACTTAAAAAAATCCTCAAGAGTGAAAGATATTGCTTTGTTATAAAAACAAGCACATTGAAGCTTAGGCTTCAAGTTTATCTCCATAGTTGTGAGGAACAAAATTGCTAATGGAGCTTATAAAAAATGTAGATGCTGACATGGTACTGTCTCAGTGGCCTGCCACTTGCCCTTTTAGCTGGTTCGTTTCCTCTATCAAACGATACATTATTTTATTTAAGGTTCTAATTACTTGGTCCATCTATTTCCTGTGTAGAAATTTATTCGTCTATTATGGTTGTCTGTATTAAACATATCGTTCTTATTATAACAGAATTGATAATCGTGCTTTGTTAAAATAACCTAAACTGCATTGTGGATTAAATATATAAACCACTTTTATATATAAATGTTGTGGAAGTAACAACACAATTAGATCTTTAGATATCTTTTTATTTATTTATTTATTTATGAATCAAGTTGATGATATTGACGAATAAGAACTTTGGTACCTGTTTAGGTGAAGAATTTTTTATTTAAAGAAGTTTAAAAATGAAAGGGCATGCATGTGATGATGTATAACAAAAGCAAGAATAACTGTTAGCAGAAGGATTCCTCTTTGATGATGCAGTAGTTTCTTTCATCATTTACACTCTTCTTTGTGGGTTGTTACTTATTACTTGATTGGAATGATAAACTATGAATGGAAGCAAAATGATTGAGAAGAATAAAGGCATAAGGACTGAGGAAATTTGGTAAGAAAGCCTTCTGTGTTTTATTAACAGTCCAAAGGCCAGTTTCAATATGCATTCTTGTGACACAAATTATAAGCATTCATAAAATAAGCTCTACATAACCAAAGAAATATGTAGCTTGGAGTAATGAATAAACACTAAGATTAGATATGGAGGTGATAAATTAGTCCGTAAATAACTCTGGGAAATGGCAGAGTGAAGAAAGGTGCCGTCAACTGATTTGCTCTGGAGAATTTAAAATTTCATTACCATTCTCTAGAAGGAAGACTAGGTAATAGAAACAGCAAGAAGCAAGCCAAGCCATCCAATAGTACCCACTTAGTATATAAAGCAAGCTAGAAATATCATTCGTTTTAGGCAGTTAGCATTATTGTATTGATCAAAACTGCACTTCCTTATCCAAACCAACAGAAGGGATGAGTTTAACAAACAACGGCTTAGCTCTCGGGGCGATGCTTCCACATACCAACACAAAACAATAACATCATACATCACACTTGCAAACAAAAGCCTAGGATTTTACTAAATAGAACACAAAAAAAAAAAAAGAAGAATCCTAGGAAAGTACTGTATTTTACAAGGCAGCTTAGCTTAAACGGGGCCAATCCTTACAAAAATAAACAATGCTTATGATGTTGAAGCAACCACTTCATCAGAAAGATACCATTGTGACCATTGCAATCAAATTTGGAAATGATTTGTGTACTAAAACATTTCTACAATGCAATCACATCAAAAGGTTCCAATGGGTAACTAGGGTATCTGGAGCAACGAAAAATAATGAAAAACAATAAAAAACGTGGTTTGAGTGATATCTGGGTGTTTGGTGACAAACCACGTTTTTCAGAGATGAATAGTGAAAAATATTAACTTTTGTAGAGAAATCCGTCAGAATGGTTTTGAAATCCGTCAGAATGGTTTTTAAATTTTTTTAAAAAATATTGATAATGGGTGTTGTTTGATAGCTTGGATAATGGTGGTCACACTAAAAAAAAATTACAGCTATTCTATTAATCGAACTCGAGTTATGCAATTTTTTTTAGAGTTGTAGTAGGTGTGAATGTGTAAAAAGTAGTAGAAAATTTTAGAGATTTTGAGAGTTTTTCAGTAATTTATAGAGCTCCAAACACCCCCTAAATAAATCTGCAGTTTTAGATATTAAATGAAAATTTCACAATAAAATATAAATCATGTACAAAAGAAAAAGCATCTATAAACAAACTTACATGAACTTAGTCCCCATAGCAAAATAGAGCTTCTCTTAAGTAGACATGAAAACCTGTTGACTTGCAACAACTTCATATCTTGCAGGGGGTGTAGGGTATGGAAGATAGTTTGATGGTGGCCTTTTCACAGGCAACACAAGGCTCTAAGTCTAATTGGCAGCGGCAAAGGATAACCCCAATGCCACGTCATTTGGCTTCACTCCCTGTTTAGCTATTTTCTGTTCTGCTACTTAGTAGTTCCTCATTGCAAGAAAAATGAAACACCCATAAGAAAGGGATGAAAACTGTTAAAAGATATACCGTAGATGCGACAGATTTATGAAAATCCATAACCTGGGCCATAAAAAAAAAACAAAATGGGAGGATGCCCATAAAAAAAAAAAAAATTTGCTTAAAAATCAACATTAGGAAAAGAAATGAAAGTCCATGAGAAAAACGAGAGAGAGGGCATAGAAACAGACAAGCCCTGTCAGAATGGGATGAAAAAAAACAACCAAAATTTATATAATAAAACATATCATTTGATGTGACTTTTGTCTTACGTGAATAAAATTTTATTTAAATAATATATCTATATAATAAAACACATCATTTGATGTTATTTTTGTCCTACGTGGACAAAAGTTCAATTAAAATACTATATACAATACAAAATATTATTATTTTATATATAATACAAATAATATTTAATGTAACAAATATCTAATATTTAAATATTGAAAAAAATTTAAATAATTAATTTATAACAAAATAAACCATTGTTGAATTAAACGCAAAAATAAAAAAATATCTATAAAATAAAACACATCCTTTAATGTGACTTTTGTCCTACATGGACAAAAGTTCAATTAAAATAATATAGTTAATACAAAATATTATTATTTTATATATAATACATACAAAATAATTTATATAATAAAAAATATCTTTTGATGTGATTTTTGTCTTACGTAAACAAAAGTTCAATTAAAATAATATATTTAATACAAAAAGTTATTATTTTATATATAATACAAAATAATCTATCTATCTAATAAAACACATCTTTTGATATGATTTTTGACCTACGTGGACAAAAGTTTAAATAAAACAATATATTTAATACAAAATATTATTATTTTCTATGTAATACAAAATAATCTATATAATAAAACACATATTTTGATGTAATTCTTGTTCTACGTGGATAAAAGTTCAATTAAAATACTATATTTAATACAAAATATTATTATTTTATATATAATTCAAAATAATTTATATAATAAAACACATCATTTGATGTGACTTTTGTTCTATGTGGATAAAAGTTCAATTAAAATAATATATTTAATACAAAATATTATTATTTTATATATAATTCAAAATAATCTATATAATAAAACATATCATTTGATGTGACTTTTGTCCTATGTAGATAAAAGTTCAATTAAAATAATATATTTAATACAAAATATTATTATTTTATATATAATACAAAATAATATTTAATGTAACAAATATGTAATGTTTAAATATTTAAAAAAACTAAAATATTTAATTTATAGCACAATAAACCATTATTGAATTAAATGCAAAAGTAAAACAATATGCTAAACAAAAATAAAAAGCAAAAATAAAAAAATATCTA
This sequence comes from Pouteria glomerata, assembly GCA_035590655.1. Classification (NCBI taxonomy): domain Eukaryota; kingdom Viridiplantae; phylum Streptophyta; class Magnoliopsida; order Ericales; family Sapotaceae; genus Pouteria; species Pouteria glomerata. Next base: position 178 of record JAVXUM010006005.1, on the reverse strand, counting down.
CTGACAGTTCTTCATATACTCTTAATAATAATAAAATGATTTATTACAAATTTATAAAAAAATTTAAATATTTTATGTTAGGGACAAAATTGTAAAATTGACAAATCCATGGTCAAAATAGAAGTCTGTATCTCTTAAACTTAGTGTAGGTTAAGGCACTAGAATCTTGAGTCAGATA
>JAVXUM010005914.1:0-10419 GCA_035590655.1 Pouteria glomerata | reverse complement strand
CCGGGCCTTACTGTGCAGATGTATCCGCTGTGTCCTCCCCACCCTTGGATCAGTGCATCTAAGGGCTCTGTCAATTTTTTTTTTTTTAGTAATTTCTAATAATACTAGCTAATTACAAAACCATTGTCTCCATCATATTTTCAAACCCATAATCATTTTTCTCGCATCAAATGATGAGTGATTTGGCTAACATAAGGATGAACATTCCAATCTTTCAATTTAAAAATTTAACTCTGTTTAAATTTCATTTTAATCTTAATTATAAGCGGTGTAAATATTAATTTTCAAAATTCAAAAGTTTAATTGATTTTTATCTTTAAATATAAGGGGCTATAAGAGCAAGCTATCTCTTTTATTTATTTTCCCTTCTTTGCCGGGGTAAACAAAATATAGAATGTCACTCGCAGTGTTGCCTGGTGAGATTATAAGCCATATTCGACCTCTGTTTAAGGTGCATTGGATTTCTTGTTATTTTTTGGGTAGGTTTTTCTAGTTTGTTAGAGTGGTTGTTGCTTCTACAACCAAAAAAAAAAAAAAAAAAAGAGAAAAATAGAAAAATTTAATTAAAAGAACAAAAAGAAGAAGAAGAATTAATTTTCTGATAAAGACCACCTTAGCTTGCCATATATATTTCTTCTGGGTTATAACGGCCAAATTCTATCCTACATTCAAATTTTAATTAGCTTCACTAGAACACTAGTATTTTGCATAACTAAAATTTTCCCAACAAATCCCAGTTTCAATATTACTAACATGTTTGCAACTAAAGGCTGACTGGATAGCAGTTGTTTGAAAAGAGCTGAAAATTTTTATAATAATGGCGGTTTGTGAGTTTATCAGTAATTTGTCAAAATAGTCCCCCAGAATCTTCAAATATGTAAACTATCAAGCAAAAAAGAAATTGAACCAATGATAAACCCATGAACAAAGGGAACTTCAATTATTTGGCCAATAGTGATACAACCTTAATAATCAATTCATATCCTAACATTCCATTAAAAGAAACCATAAAAAAAAAAAAAAAAAAAAAAGGAAGAAAGTGAACTATGAAGATAAATGTCTAGACGCTGAAAGTGGGACAAGGTTGCGGGTCCAGCTCTCAGAAGCACAAATATTTCTTTCCGATTCATATTTTGTTAGCCCAACATTACTTAATTCCAAAAGTCAGCTTTTCTTTATAGAAGAAATTAAACCAATCATTTTATTTTATTATATATATATATATATAATATTAATCCTACTCATGGCCATTTTTCTTCTTCTTCTTCTTCTTGGTTAAGTAGAAATCACTTTGAGCTTGAGTTTCTGTCTTTTTGAGATGAAAGGATGACATCAATGGCTTCCTTTACTTGGGAAAGATCGGGAGCTTTTCCCCCTTGCGCTGGCCAAAATTCATCAGTCGCCAACACCTGCAGTCCATAAAATTAGAATTAGGTGTCTTATTTATATATATACAAATTTCATCACGAGAGAACTCGATGATTTTTATTCGAACCTTCACTTGTAATTGAAGAAACTTGACATAGCTAATGGCTTTTTCTAACATGGTAACCAAATCAACCTGCAATTATTTATAAAAAAAAAACAATTAGTTTATATATGTGCGTGTATATTCGAAATTAAATGTTGCATAACTTTTTGATAACAATTAATTAGAAATTCAACTCACTTTAGAACCATTGGGAATAAGTTCCTGCAGTATCTTTAATCTCTCACTAATCCTTTCCCGCCGATTCTGCAGCACAAACATTCCCTTAACACTAAACTCTTTTGTCTGTAAGTTCTTTTACTTAATTTGCAACCAAAGTCAAAGTTAATTTCGTTAACTTTAAGAAGAAGCAAAACAATTATATTTTGTATACCTTGGCTGCGACACTTTGTGGATCCTTGGACTTTGGTTTGGGTTTCTTTGTTGCACTGATTGTGCTGCACTGCCTCTTCAGAGCTTGCTCAGCACTCTCTCCCTGCAGTTTACGTGTAAGACACAATCACAAAATAAGATGAAGCCAGTACCATTTATATATGTACACACACCCACATATACATATTAAACTGAATTTCATGATTAGAAAATCTAAGCACAATTATAGCGGTGCAATTTGAGTCAACTGAATTCAGAGGAACTGTTCAAATTACCACATGGGGACGCTTGTTGAAGCTTGGTTCTCGATAAGTTCCTAACTGATCCTGACTGTTTCCATTAATGGTGGAATTTCCTTCGGAGTTTGGCCACACAAATGGCTCTCCTCCACAAGGGCTAGTGGATTGGACGCAGTTGAAATCCTGAGAGAGGCGTAAATTACTACAGGCACTGCACTTTGGATTGATGAAATCGTGGATCATACTCTCATCCCAGATTGAGTTGTAGTCGTGGAGATGACCACTAGAACTAATCTTTGGGCAAGAGTTTTGTAGAATTGGCTGATCATTTTGATCGAAGCTAAGAAAAGATCCAGTGTCCTGCATCAAATTACTATCGTACCCAGCTGTTTTGAAGGTAATCATGGAATAATGAGCTTCCTCAGGCTGCTGGTAAGTATTTGTAGCTCTACCAAGTGAAGGAGATCGACTCACCGCCACCGTCTGATTATTAACCTTTTCTGTCACGGCCTTGTGCTGCTGATCATCATCAAACGAATAGAGATCCGGTGATGAGGACTCGTCAGAAAATTGAGCTAACATGTTACCCTATTAATAAGTGTAGTAACCAACCCCGGGCCTTCTCTGATCAAGAGCGAGAAATAATATACATACACTGGAACTTGAGCTACGTACTACGTGTAAGACTGGTTCGACCTGTACTGGGGACGATGATGATGAAGAAGGGCTATTTGTAGAGTTCAAACTTATGGTTCTTATTAATGGGTGATGGGTTTGACTTAAAAAGAAGGAATAATTAATGCGGGGGAATTAATTAACAAGAGATATTTCTGAAAAAAAATAAAAATAAAAAATCCCTGTTGTTATGGGGATCAAGAAATGAGTAATGAGTGCATGTGTGTGTATATAGATGTCTAATAGATTACTATTGGAATTATATAATTTATTTTACATTTAATAATGTGGGGATTGTTAGCTGGCAGATAGACGAAGAAAGTCTAGACAGGGAAGATAAAAATTAAAGGGGGGCAACTTAAGCAGCAAAAGCATCGGCGGATCTTTCGCCATCCCACGTCTTAGATTCCTCCACCGTTTTGTTAGTCCCGATCAATTTGATTTTCTGAGGAATCTTCACCTTCCCGGTTACCTTCTTTCCTGCTCACTTCAAAAGCCGTAAGCACGTACGTGGACTCCTATACTACTAGATCTATTTATTTTGTTTGGGGTTGCGTTCCCAGTAGCCGGTGGCGTTACTAGCTAGGGATAATTTGGCCGATTTATTTGACAAATCTGAACACTGAGGGTTCTTGTGGATGGAATATTAGATAAGCATATATTACACTAATTAGGTTAAATTGAAATTTTGGAAAGGGAGAAATATGAATTTGAGCAAAATAAAAGGGCTAACAAGAAAAATGATTATTTTATAATCTAAATCTAAATTCAAATTTGATCAAATTTTGCTTAATTATCTAAAATAACGTTGGATAATTTTTTAGTATTTTAAGCAACGTAAAATGTAAATCTAGTAAAAAAGTCTTAAGAGTAAAATTATCTTTTTATCGATCAAGTTTAAAACGGGTTTAAATTTATTTATTTATTAAAAAATGCATCAATGAATATTTTTTGACCTTTTAAAAAGTCTAAAACATGAATCCAAAAAAAAATAAAACAAACCCATAAATAAAAGGACAATTTTATGACCTGAGATATGACTGAGAGACAATGGCTATTCCCTCATTCTAGAGAGAAATGAAAATCAAGTAATGGTATGAAATAGAAATTCTTAGGAATGATCACTCTTCTTCTAAAAAATTATACAAAACGTAGTCATGGAATAAAAATGTGAGAACGATCGTTTCATTTTATTTTATTTTTTTGTATTAAATTGAACAGATGTACTAAATAATAAAATTTTAGAAAGAATAAATTATTTAAATTATATAAGACTTAGTTACGTGTTATATGATTTTTACGTATATGTATATAACAATGTCATTAACTTTAAAACTCGACCCTCAAATGGAGCTTTCGTACGCAGAAACTGAACATGTTTACGGGCTTATTAAAAAGAGGCCAAGCCTTTAACAGCTAAACGGATTGCAGCCAGGCCCATTGACTTCCCAGTCGATTGTAGGTGCTACTTATAATTAATTCAGTTGCACAAAAGTATTCTCAGTATAGCCCACTCAATTTTGAGCTAGAAAACTCATATGTGGCATTACAGTCAACAACGTCAAATTAAGGGGTCGTTTGGCATAGTAAAAAAATTTTAAAAAATTCTTAAAATTTATAAATTTTTCTAATACTTTTTACATATTCATACATATTACAACTTTAAAAAAAATTACATAGCTCGAGTTCGATTAATCAAATACCTGTAATTTTTTTTTAATGTGACTACCGTTATCCAAACTACCAAACAAGATCCATTGTCAATATTTTCTGAAGAAATTTAAAAACCGTTCCGACAAATTTCTCTGCAAAAGTCAATATTCTTCACTATTCATCTCTGAAAAATATGATTTGTCACTAAACACCTAAATATCACTCAAATTATATTTTTAACTATTTTTCGTTATTTTTTATCACATCAAACACTCCCTAAATTGCTTATCATCATTAATGACAGGTAAGTAAACTTTCGGCGACCCGAGGAGGATCCTCATCCACATGTTTTGTTTTGAAGACAAGAATCGGAAAGGGAACAAGCAAAGTTGGCTGGCTGGCATTGGAAGCAGAGCAATTCCTTGTCTCAAGGAGATTGTGATTTTTTTTTTTACGCACGTAGACGAAGCCTTGCCGAAACACACATTATAATCTCACATGCCCATCTTCATTTAAAGCCAAGTTAATTATCCTTATCCTTGTTTTTAATTTATTGTCCAGGAGTTTAAAATTAATGTCTCAAACTGAAATATTTTTAACGAGTTGTGAGAGCTCTTATGATTTTAGAACAACAGGCGCATGTGTTTCAATTCAACCATAGATGAGAGTGCTACATAAATAATGAAACTGAGAGTGCACAATAAATGGGCAGGAATAATTTGTAATGGTTGGATAATTTATGCGACACAATGTGACATATATTGATTTTCATGCTCTTAGTACATCAAAATAATGTATGAGATTTGTTAGAAATATCTTTCGTTACTATATATATATGTATATATTATGAAGTTTTTTATAAAATTTATTTTATTACATGCTTATTATATTTTTTGATATAATGCACAAAAGTATTCAATAATATATTGAGATAATGTATTTTATTTCACAAAAAATAAGTAGGCATTCTTATAAACTCCATTTATGTTAAAAATTTTTGAGTTAATCTTAATTTTTTAATCAGGTCAAAATACCGTAATTTTAAATTAATTTAATTTTTTTAATAAACCTAAAAAAAATCCAAAATCAATGAAGTCCCTCACCCCTTGCCTCAAGGTGGCTTTGCCCTTGTTGACAGAGTAGACAGTTGACTTTGGTAATCCAGTTTTATGATTATCTAAAGAAAGAGATGGTGCTTGGTTTGAAAAAAAAAAACAAAAGAACCCAAAAAAAAATCAGAGACAAAACATTTAAAAAAAATAGAAGTTGGTGTAAAAGTAAGAAATAACGAAATTTGATTGAAAAAAATTAATAAATATTAAAATTTTTTGATATTTTCTTGGAATCCAAATATCCTTTCGGGGGATACTTTCTCCTCTATTTTGAGGCTTTGATGGGCCGGTAATTACATAACTAATATTATTATCGCATGTCTGCTGCTTCATTCATGTAAAATAATTCATCAAAATTTGAACAGAACAACCTTGTGGCCCAAGGATAATGGGTCTGAATCACAAGGTTTTCCTTTGCTAATATTCTCTCTCTCTCTCTCTCTCTCTATATATATATATATATAGAGAGAGTTAGTAAATAAAAATATTTAAAATATTTCATATAAATATATTTTTTTAAAATCATTTTTGAGACAAAATTACCCGTCACTCATTTAAAATTCATTAAAAAAAAAAACTCATTATGTTCTTTGTTTTTTAATTACCATAAATTTATTAAGAGCTATTTTTAAAATTGAATGAGTTAGTTTTTACTCATCCCCTAAATATCTCTCATGGTATTATACATCCCCTAAGTTTTTAAATCAAATGTAGCGTTAATGTTTTTAGCAGAGGGAACATTAGTTTTGGAGCTCTCATGAGATGGCACGCCCAATCCAGACCCATGGCGCATGGGCGTGAAAGTTACCGTCATGTGGTAACTGACAATGTAATTAACTGCTTCTAATAAGATATATTTACCACATATGACCATTCAAAAAGTGGTTAGTTAGGTATTATTGCAGAAGTTTTAATTCATTATGTGGGGAGAAAAGCATAGAATTTAATCCGGAAAATACATTTTCTCCCACCATCTACATATATATATATATATATTTGAGTATGAGAATATTTGTATTACAAAATTTGAGGCAGCATTTGATCACATCATTTAACGTTAGTACATCCCTGAATAAACATACAAACACGTAAAATTATCTTAATTTTCTTTAATTTCAATTCAAAAGTTTTTCGAATTCTTTTTATTCACACTTTGATTTCATTCTATACTTAAACATCTATTGTAATTTGCTGATGAAATTAACCAATAATATGTGGTGTTCAGTTACGTTCTTTTTGTGGTTGTTAGGAATGAGATTGAACAGTCTCTGGAATTATTTCAATAGAGCAGGGGTCAAGTTTGAGACTTGAGTGATATATTCAGGTCGCGTGTTCAATTTCTTTCTGGGCGAATCACAAATTTATCTGGGTGGTGTGACTAGGGGCTGTTGCACCACTCCCGGATGGTTAATACCCTTGGTCTTCACCCCCAAGAATAGGATTGGACAAAAAATAAAAATTATATTTATATTATTTGCGTGTTTGGAGTAGTATAAATTAATAAAAATCATTGTTTCGTGCTTTGTGCAATGTGTAAAAATTTTAAATTTTAGAATTTTGTAAAGATTTGTAAAATTTTATATTTTTTTATAACACTAAAGGGTACCAATATTATTTATTAAAAATTAGGCACGCATTGTGTGTATGTATCTTTAATTAATTTTTTATTTTTTTAATTAAAAAGCATATTTTAAATAATAAACAATAAGTAATTATTAGTTAAATATATTTAAATAGATACGGATGCACATACTTAGTGTGTAATCTATTTTTAAAGAAATACTTTTTTTATTTTTCTAGGTAAACTATTGAACAAAATTAAAATATAAAAATGTTGGAACAATTATTGGATATTAGACGATGAATTTTAGATGAAATTAAAGTAAATAATTTTTAATTAAAAGGAATTTAAACGAGATAAAATAATTATAAAGATATTGCATAGTTAAAAGGACATTTAAGGAATATTCAAAAATATAAAGATAAATTTAATTAATTAAGTGATAATTATTAATTTTTTAATTTATTTAAAATTATTAGTGGGAAATTAATGGAAATGAGAAAAAAAAAAACTTTCACTAGAGTATTCATTCGATAATATGATCCATATCTCGCATAAAACGCGTTTAGCCGGAATAGCTCAGTTGGTTAGAGCGTGTGGCTGTTAACCACAAGGTCGGAGGTTCAAGCCCTCCTTCTAGCGGTTTAAATTTTGTTTGTTTTTCTTCAATGAATTAACATTTTTCTTCAATTTATGTAAAATTAATACAATATCATAATTATTAAATTATAAGGAGAATTACAAAATAATTTATATTAAAACGATAAAAAATTTCAAACGCTACAATTTTATTAATAATAATTCAACAAGTTAATAGATGTTTTGATTATTATTTATTTATTTTAATTCATTTATGTAACATTATTATTCTTTTAAGTTATATATATAATAATTTTTTTTGAAAAATTAACGCATGTAAATAAAATCAGATAATTATATGACTAAATGCATGTATTTAAAAAAAAAAAAAAAGGCTTCTCTTACATAGGCAACGTTTGGAGTATGAAAAAAAAGTTCCAAAAAAAAAAAAAAAAACATCAAAAATAGGTGTTAAAGAATTAAAAAAATAACACATAATAAAATTTGATTGAAGGTAGTTAGAAATTTTTTCATTTTTTTAAAATTGTTTTAAAAAATTTAGAATTACAAATGTAGCCACAGTCATATGCTTGGTTTTAAAAGAATAAATATAATAAATTAAAACTATATTAATAAAAACAATAACATGGCGCAGATCCGATGCTTGCGGGACCAAATTATTTTATGATCATACTGCAAATGACGAACGAAGAATAGACGCATCATGTGCGCTTGCCGTAATTAAGCCCAAGATCACTATCCAGCAGAACAGAAAAAATTGGGCGCATGTGCTTTCAAACTCAACACTGGCACTTTAATTTTTTTTTGTTATTGATCGATAATCAGGCCATTTGATCCAAAGGCTCATTTTTGGAGGAATACCAAATCTTAAAGCTGGTGGTCCAAAGCTTGGGGGGTTTGCCTTGTGTGATTTGATATGTCCTCTCGATCCAAAAAAAAAAAAAAAAAAAGGTAGAATCTTATTTTGAGAGTCCCTATCATTCTGTCTTGAATTATAGTAAAAAAAATAAATCGTGAGATGTGTGTCTGTAGTATAAAAAGCGGAGACTACCTTTTACTATTTATTTAATACAAGAATCACAATTTCTTAGAATCAAACCTTTGCATGACCACTTTAATACTACCTCACCTATGCTCTTTCACGCGGGCTGTTCTCTCGATCTCAAGCTACAAAAGTATATGGAATGTTAACAATCTGGTTGGGAACAAGGGTCGCACTTGTCATCTCATCACGTACCACGCACCATTGATTTTTTTTTTTTTCTTTTCTTTTAGAATTTTAGGTATTTCTTTTTTCATAGTAATTTTATAAATTGCATGAAACATTTTTCTTTTTTCCTGTTTTTGTTAGCTTTTATCAACTTCAAAATGCATAACGCTGATAATAGAATTTATTGGCACTAAAATATTTTATGCACATATTAACATAATATGAAATGCGGTCAAATGTTAAAATAATGTGTAAGCAACTAATATACCATGAGTATAAATTTCTAAAAGTATAAATTTTAAATATAGTCATAATTAAACACGAGTATAAATTTTTCTTTTATACCATTGCATTCAAATTTCATTAATCTAAAATAAAAAGGTTTATAGTAATGAAAAATCTTCAAATATATTAGATAAAATTTTACAAAGAAATAATCGTATTTTTATAATTCAACTGACAATTTAATAATTTTTATGTTTAAAATGAAAAATTTATTATTTAATTATATTTTAAAGAGAGGTGTTTTTCGAAGTAAGTATTTTTATAATTCAATAGCACATTAATAATTTTTAAGTTTAAAATGAAAAATTTATTATCTAACTATATTTTGAAGATATATTTTTTTAAAGAGAAATAAAGAGAAAATAATATATATATATATATTTTAAAGGATAGAGATGAATAGATAAGATGAGAGAGAAATTAACGAGAAATAGAAAATCTAAATTAGATAAAATACCGAATGAAAGTAATTTTATCAATAAAAAAATATTAATTAAGCTCTGGCATTAATAATTTAAAAAGAGAAATTAATGAGAGAGAGATTAAGTTGTATTAAATAATTATAAGAGTAAGTTTGTCAGCATTAATTATACTCTAACATTAATAAACTTTATTATGCCATTATCACCCCCATATATTATACTTGTTTATTAACATTATATATTATAATTATATTATGTATTTATTTATTATTTACTAAATACAATAATTAATGCCAATGAGTTATTGAAGAAGTCTTGAATATCAGATATTAAATGGTTAAAGATTATATAATTGATCGCAAATTAATAGCAGGTGTTGTAACTTTTTTGATTTTGAACTAAAGTCGTAATATGACTTGTGGGCATTTAATGAAATCGAAAGTTGTATTACAACTTCGCTCCTAGTTTGGTAAATATTTACTGAGTCACTCTATTTTGATAATTTTGTGTTTTTATATCCAAATTGAAGTAAAAAAAAAAAAAAACTCTCTTCTTGGCATCTCTCTACTAAGTAAATTTTACTTGTTCTTTTTTCTTAAAAAAAAAAACACAAAAAAAGAAAGGTAACTTATAGTCCATCCTATCTCTATTTGAGGGTAAAAAGATTTGATAAAATAGCAATAAGTTATCTTATGGAATTTATTGCCTCACATTTTCATTTATTTTTATTAGAATATTTTATATTAGATATAATATATTATTTATATATTATCCATATCAGAATATTCTATATCTTAATAT
>JAVXUM010005868.1:0-10420 GCA_035590655.1 Pouteria glomerata | reverse complement strand
TATTTTTACAAATTGTTTCCCACCAACGGCATATCCGAAAAAATTTCATAAATCCTCCGTAAAACAAAAAAAAAGTCGCTTTCCAAGCCTAGAACACTCTCGGGTAAAGGATAATGAGCAACCTCCCTTGGCTACTACAATTTCCTCAAGTTCCAATGTGTTTTTTGAAGGCCCCCCTACGGCCAATTCATGTGAAGTTAGTCCTTCCAACACTTGTGCCACTGATTCAAGCAATTGGGAGCAAATGTTATCCAAGAGTCAAAGGAAGAAGCGAGCAAAAATGCTTTATGCCCTCAATCAACAGACCAAGGTGCTTCAAGCCAAGCCTTACTCCCCCCATTCCCTTAAATGAATTTTGCCACTTGGAACACAAGGGGTTTGAATCACCCCTTAAAGCAAGCTGAAGTTAAGAGGTTAATTTCAAGCTCCTTTCTTTTGTTTTCTGGTCTTTTGGAGACTAAGGTACGTGATCATAATATTAGGAAGGTTTGCCATGCCATCAACCTTTCTTTGGAATACTTTGGCAACCATAGCGGTGATATTCCTGCACGCATTCTTCTTTTGTGGGATTCCTCTGCTATCTCTGTGCAAATTTTGTCCTCTAACCTACCGTCAATCTTTTGTAACATCACTTATAAACTCTATCTCTATCATTTTTTGCCACTATTATCTACGCATCTAATGACAGGAAGGAAAGAGAATTGCTTTGGGAAATTTTGCATGCTAATTGCAAGTTGATTGATGATGTTTTTTTTGGTAATTGAGTAAATTTTGGATTAATGGGAAATATAATACAATATCTTAGGGGCATACCCCCGTATGACAAAAGAAGTATTTACAATGGAATCCCTCAATTGTTACAAAGAGTAGTATGCTCAATATTAGTTTTAATGATAGGAAACTTAGAGAGCTTAATTCTAATTACATGACCATTATCTTTAGCAATGGCATGAGTTAAGGTAGAAAGCTCTTTGAAGATCCTTGCATTCCGTTCTTGTCATATGTAGTAGACTAGAGTCGCCTATGCAAGCTTTCTCAAGGTAGCAGGAAATTGCTGTCCACTAAATTTGCTCGTAACTCAAAAGACTTCATTCTTCCAAGCTTTGGTGATGAGGCATTTATTGAGCACCATATCCCTTAATTCAACCGAGAATGGGCATTGGAAGTATAGATGGTCCATAGTCTCCAACCCATGATTACATAAAACACATTTGGGATCCATATTCATTCCCTAAGTAAGCATCCTTTCCTTAGTATTCAATCTTTCCTTGATAGCCAACCATAGGACAAAGTTATGCCAAGGAATATGATTAGGGAACTATCGTAAATGGTGCCATGCTACTTTAGGAGATTTGACCCGAATTGAGTTCTAGGTAGCCGCAGCTGTGTAAACCTCATTTTTGAAAGCAAGCCATATGAATTGGTCCTCCATTTGCAAGTTAGGCATGTAATTTGGAGGCTGCTCAATTATCACTTCTCTTAGCTCCCATGTACACGGTTGATTGATAATGTTGCTCATTGGATTCTCTTGGGGGACTTTAATGTGGTACACCATTAAAAAGAGAAGGTAGGTGGGAAGCCTATTGATAAGCAAGCTGTATTGGAGTTCAATGATTGCCTTGAGGCTATAGAAGTCATGGACTTAAGATATTCTGGATGTCAGTTCAAATGGAATAATAAACAAGTGGGTGGACTAAGAGTATTCAGTAAGCTGGAAAGGGCCTTAGTAAGTGAGAGATGGCTTAGCTCATTTCCAAATTCAGAAGCTAACTTTCCTACTCTAGGCATTTCTGACCATAGCCCTAATATTGTTAGCATTCGGTCCACTATTAAAACTGGGAAGAAGCCTTTCAAGTTCTTTAACTTTTGGTCTAAGCATCAAGAATATACTACTTTCGTTGAGGAGATATGGTCTTAACATGTTACGGGTTCTCCTACGCTCAAGTTATGTTCCAAGCTCAAGTCACTCAAGATTACCCTCAAAGCCTTTAATAACGAGCACTATGGTAGTATCTCTTCTAAAGTTCTGGCTGCAAGTGAAGAGTTATCAGCAATCCAAAAGGAAATGCAAGCACAATTGAGCCAAGAATTATTTAACTATAAGGTAAAAGCACTTGAGGTATATTTTTAACTACCTTTTGCAGAGGAGGCTTTCTACAAGCAAAAAGCTAAATATAACATTATTAAGGTGCCCCAAAGGGTTAGCTCAGTGAAACGAGGGCAAGCACGAGGCTTGGGAGTAATCCCCAAGTCGCGGGTTTGAATTTCACTTGGACGCTCCTCATATAATGGGCTGGGTATAGGGGGCAAGTGCCCAGCTCCGGAGTTTAGATCCCAGAGCCGGCTGAAATACAGCCACCGGACAACTAGACAGTGCCTGATGGATTTCTTCTTTACAAAAAAGAAAAAACATTATCAAGATTGGGGACCTCAGCGCTTCTTACTTTCATAGAAAGGTTAAGGGCCATTGTTCAAGGAACAAAATTCTACCTATCATGGATGAACAAGGGACGAGACACAAGGATTATGGGAAAGTCAAATCAATCTTCATTGATCATTATAAAACACTCCTTGGCTCACCATTTATCTATCCTCGGGAGGCTCTCCCATTTATCAGTGAGGTAATGTATATGGATCTTCCTTCTATCAAGCTTAACTTTTTAGAAGTCAAAGTCACGGAAAATGAGATCAAGGATACATTATTTTCACTTCATGGGCACAAAGCCCCTGGTCCAGATGGGTACATGGCACATTTCTTCAAAACTTCTTGGAACGTTGTTGGAGAAGATTCTGCAACAGTTGTCAAGACTTTTTTTTCTCAATGGCCGAATGCCAAAGGAAGTCAACTCTACTATTATTACTTTGGTGCCAAAAGTTCCCAACCCAAACTTGGTCATTGATTATAGGCCTATCTCATGTTATACAACCATCCATAAGCGCATATCTAAAGTCATTGCTAATCAACAAAAGCAACAAATTCCTTGATCGCATCTAAAATGTGCGTCTAAAATCAACCCTCAAGTGCAATGGTGTGCAATGTAGTTTTGCTTGGTAAATCCATGATCGTATCCACATGGAGCCTATAGTTTTAATTTCTAAGTTTTTCTAGGTGGTTTTACTGGTATTGAAAAATAAATGTGAAGGATTGTTTATGTTTCTTGAGAACAGTTTCAAAATATATTGCATAAAAATAATAAATAAAACAATTAATAAAAATAACTCTAACTAAATGAATTTCTTAAACAACTAAAGCAATGAAAGACTTTTAAATTTACATAATGTAAATGAACCTTGATTTGATGTTCAGTTTTCAGGTAAAAAAAATTCTTGTAATTAAAACCCTTATATCTCTACTGCAATTTAACTTTCATGTTTTTCTAAAAAGAAGGGAAATGAGAATTGAAAGATATTTCATTAAGAGTTTAATTTGCCACTTTCTCAACTCCGTACTCACGTCAAATGGATTACGAAATCGAAAAATTTTATTTTAAAAAGTTCGTGGTTTTAGATTCAATTTGTTTACACCAAAGGTTTGGAAATGGGTTAAAAGAACCAAAATCTTTTTCCAGTGATTTCAGAGAATAAGAACAAAGAACTTTGTTTTCGAATGTCTTTTCGTAAGTCAAATTAAAATCCAAATAAGGTGTATATACGTTTACGTATACACGCTTCGTATATACCTTTAGCGTTTTCAATCACTTAAAGTTCATTACCTTACTTTGAAACATCAAACCAAGGCTATAAGTTTTCTAGACTAACATATTTAGATGAATCAGAATAAATCAAGATTAAAAATAACCTAAAACTACTATGCAAGAAAACTGAAATTAACAATGACAAAATAATGAATATACCTTAGGTTTCAACTACGCATTCAAAAGAATATTCAATCATGTAAAAAAAATTAAAACTAAAACATAAACAATAAAGAAAATCGAAAAGAACAGAAAACTTTAAATTAAACTTGAAATAAACGAGTACCGTACTTTGTAGATGCGAAACGAAAAACAACTAACGTTGAAACAAACCAACGAACAATAAAAAAAATCCAAGTGTAAAATAGAATAAAAAATAAAAAGAAAATAAAGAAAAAAATTAAACCCTAAAAACTATTGAAAACGATCAGAAAATTTTTCTAAAGAATACAGATGGTTCCCTTTTATAGTGTACAATTAAACCGTCGAAAAAAAGAAAAGCTTGCGTAATACTCCGATTGATGCCTGGTCCGGACAACAGTATGTATTCTTCCTTCAAACATGCTTCATTTTGTACTTGGGTGTCCGGATGGTACCAATGGGTGTCCGAACACTAGTTTATGGTTCGATAAGTCCATAATGCTTGAATCTTCTATGTTGTCTAGAACATTAGGGAGTGGTGTCTGGACCACAGTGTCCAGGACCTCCTCTTGACTTTGTTCTTCAGTTCTATGAGAAGTCTCGGTCCATTCTTCATTTCCAGTTATGGTTTCATCTTGTTCTTTTGCTTCTTTTTCTTCGTTTTCTTCATCACTTGTCAAAAATTTGTCTTCGTTTTCACTACATTGAAGAAAATACAACATGTAAATAAAAATAATAAGAGATTACACAAATTAATCATGAAGACATTACTAGTCCCTAATTTATCGAGTTAGTAATTTCACTTTTCAAATGTAATCACACCTCCCAACTTGAACATTACTAGTCCCAAGCAATGATTTTGTTTAAATCTAAGTAAAGTGTCTAACCTATTTCTCTTTTCGTTAAAAATACGACTGCACCTAACTACGTACAGTAAGCCTTTTAAACCCCTAGGTTCCCCCTAGTGGATAAGTGAAGTCTCGTGAAAGTTTGCAGTGAATCTACCCACAAAATTCCTAACCTAGTTCAATAGATGGTGGTAATCAATCCAATACTCCTGACTTAAGTTTAATATGAAATAAGTAGTAAAACTTTAAAATTTTGCATAAAATTCTCCAATGTACCTCAGACTCACCTAACTTTTTAACCATCTAATTTCAAGTATATCAAGTCATGTCATTCTATCGACCCAATTAGCAAATACACTCAAAGATCATGGTCTCGACTTCAAATCTCACCAGAACGTTCACTCTTAAAAGAAATCACTCAAAAAAGGGTTACTCTCATGGTTCATGTAGGAGTGCAATACAAATATGTGCAATGAATCCAAATCAAAAGTGACTGAAAGAATTAAATCATAGAGTGTTACATAACTTCATGAACAGAATGTATTAATGCAAAAACAAGAATATTACTATCAATTACATGAGATGGATCAACACTCCTATATTTTTCACCTAGAGTTCATTAGGTCTTTACTACTTGGTCAGGGGGTTTGGCTGAACAAACGACGGATGGAATAATTCAAAGTTCATGTTCATGGATAATTGCGCAAAATAATTCTCCCCCAAACTTTTCTCCTTTCACTCCTTGAATGCCAACATTAAAGCTTTCTTATTGCTATATATATATATATTTTTTTTTCTTTTTTCTTTATTTTTTATTTTTTTATTATTTTTTTTCATTTTTTAGTTTTTAAATTTTTTATTATTTTTCTTTCTTTTTTTCTTTTTTTTTTTTCCTCAACCATAATTCTTCAATGACCAACTCCTCCCTTCTACTCCTTAGTATAAATTTTGCACAAGAATCCCATGACATGCACGGATTGACTTATCTATATATAGCTAAGCTAAAAGGGTTATAAATATGTGGCTAAAACAACAAAAAAATATTTCATATATTCTTATTTTTATTTTCTAAGGTTTCAAAGTGGCTCCAAAGAAATTGTAATCAAGAAAAAGTCTCAGAGCTACAAATAAAAGAAATAGGGCCTAACATCACTCTTTAGGTTAGTAACACCAATCAGAGACATTGACCCACTTATGTAAATCAAAGTAGCCTCTTGTGCATTTAATACCAAAACAAATTAATATAATGAAGCTATTCAAGAAAACTGAGATGAAAGAAAAAATATATAGATCTTTTAAGTATAGAATCCTAAAAAATTAAAAGTTCAGGCTCAAAAGCTCACAAAATATGGGATTCTAAGTCTCCACATTTATCTTAGTACACTTGAATAACTATGTTTTATGAAATCTAATCCTTAATACATCTTTACATTAATGGTTTAAAGTGACAAGTTCACAGTATATTAAAAACGTTTATACTTAATTTTAAATTTCATTCCCTACTTCAAAATTGAAATAAATCATTCATTATTTTCATAACTACTACCACCATCAAACTAGTTCAAAGACAAATGCAAGGTCAAGTCATGCTAAGTCAATATTGCTTTAAATTGCCCATTTTTTTCATGCCTATCACATTAGTTCATCGTGTGAACCCTACCCCCAACTTAAAATTCACATTGTCCTCAATGTGAAAACTATGAAGCATATGTGGGTCCGCAGTGTACAATAATAAGCATGATGAATACTATAACTATAAAGGGCATAAATAAAAACAAAGCATAAAATAAACCAAGCATGCACCATTTTTTTTTACCACTTAAGGCATTACCCAATACACCCCCCAACTTAAATTTTACAGTACTCCCAACAATAATAATAATGTATACATGAAATACCAATTAGAAGTGAAAAATAAAAGGGAGAGAAAAGATATTACCTCAAGAGTTTCCTTATTTGAAGAAAATAAAAGAGCTACACAAGAATAAAAAGAAAAGGAAAATAAAGTAAAAGAATAATTAAAGTCAGTAGAAAAATAAAAGAAAAGAAAATAAATAAAGAAAATCTAAACTAACAAAAAATAAGAAAATGATGAAAGAAAAAACTAATCTACTATTGTACAAATAAAACAACAAAAAATGGTTATCATACACCTTCTCCATCCCACGCATCTACAAATGGTTTAAGAAATAAAATGTTCTTTTTAGCCCCCACAAAGCACCAACAGTGAACGCACCTCAAACGTACAACACACTAAGAGATGAAAGGTCAAATGATGTTCACAAAACCTCAAATGCGGCCAAAGTGTAAGTGCACATGTGAACATAGTGAGCTCAATTAATCTCTCGGCACCTAAGAAGTCTATGTAATTTTCTCCTTTTTCTACGAACCCACCCTAGTCATGGTCAATCTTATTATAGTCATTCATCATCCCCGTAGTTAGCCTTTTAGATAGGGCTATGTCAAGAGGTAAACTAAAGTCAACCAACTCAATGATATGCCCCTCTAGCCTGGGAGGTGTCGAGGTTAAGTGTGCTCAAAGTGTAGAGAATACTAGAGAATACATGGCCCTGTAGGGATCCTTGAACCGTGAATATGACCTAAAATTATTTTTATATGTGAACATGGCCTGTGGTTGTATGTTTTCTAGTATCGCCTCGACACCTAAGAAGTCAATGTGAACTAGCTGTTTGGTTGTTACCACCTCCACACGTGTTGTCACTTTCAGTCAAAACATGTTCAGTTTTATCGGTAGGATTCTCAGCTAGAGATAGGTCAAAAGAGAAGAGTTGTGCACCACTCTCACTCTCAGGCCTATCTTTCAAACTCTCAAAAAATGATAAAGAAAATTACACTCATCATAGTCTTTTGAGATTGAGGTAGGAACCCCACCATAATTAGAATCACACTTCCACTCAAATGTAGGGGTCTCAACAACTAGGTCATCTTGTGTACTATCCCCACTAATAGGAGGTATATCAGGAATAGTCTCAATGAGTGGTGTGATAGAACACGATGAAACTAAAGCGACTGGTTCACTAGTGTGCTCTCATGAACCTATGGCATTAACTTCCTCAAACTGAGTATTACAACTTTCTAAGGTCACTTGGGTTGTTAGGGTGGGTTGAGCTTCAAGCTCTATGGTAGTATTGATTGACATGTCCTCTGGACCCTCAACAGATGAAGTCTCATGTAGGTTAGAATTTGGAAGGATTGAGTCAAAGGACTCATCCTCTTCACTATCCCAACCATCGTCAGAACAGTCGCACCACTCAAAATTTAAGGCTTTTGGATTGAGCGGTTCTTGTACAAATGACAAAAAGGCCTTAGATTCAGCAATTTCTACTTCATTGAGTGATCGGATAATAGGACATGTATCATGCTTAAACAATGGATCCTTTAATGTAAAGTCAGTATGTAAAGTTTTATGTGCACTAAAATCTACTTTTAAATTAATTTATTCCCTATGTTGAGTCTGTTCATGGAGTGACTCAAAAAAATCCCATGCCTCTTCTGGAGTAAAATCAAGAAATTTACTCCCGGACAACTCCTCAAGAGTTTGGTACATCTCCACAAATTAACCATTGTAAAAATTTTTAATCATGCGCCATAACTCAAGATTACAATCTGGGTAAGAGTTTAATATATTTTTATATATCTCCCAACACTGGTAAATTTTTTCAGCATAATTTTGAGAAAAATTTTTAATTTGAAATTGTATGGTGAAGTTCTGAAAATTAGGAAGAAATATTTCAATAAAACTATTACGTAACTCTTCCCAAATGTTAATGGAGCAATTAACAGCACAATACGGATTATTGGCCACTCCAGATATTGATAAGGGAAAAAAAATTATATCTAAAAGTGTCATCTAAGTAACCATTTGTGCAATAGCAACAAACTGATTCAGATTGTTCTAGATAAAGTCTAGGACCCTCATGTTCAAGTCCATAAAATTTAGGAAGTATAGAAAAAATTTCTAAGTAAAAGTCAATTCCATAAATGCTGTCTAAATAATCAACAAGTGGGTGGATGCCAGGTGATAAACTAAAATTATAAGACAAATACTCCATGTTTATAATATAATTTTTTTTTATAAGTATTGAACCTAAAATAACCTAAAAACTAAGATTGGCTCCCTAGTAACGGCGCCAAAAACTTGACCGCATCTAGAATATGCGTCTAAAATCAACCCCCAAGTGCAATGGTGTGCGGTGTAGTTTTACCTGATGAGTCCATGATCGTATCCACAGAGAGCCTATGGTTTTAGTTTCTAAGTTCTTCTAGGTGGTTCTACTGGTATTGAAAAATAAATGTGAAGGATTGTTTATGTTTCTTGAGAACAGATTCCAATATATAATGCATAAAAATAATAAATAAAATAATTAATAAAAATAGCTCTAACTAAATGAATTTCTTAAACAACTAAAGCAATGAAAGACTTTAAAATTTAGATAATGTAAATGAACCTTGATTTGATGTTCAATTTTCAGGTAAAGGAAATTCTTGTAATTAAAACCCTTATATTTCTGCTGCAATTCAAATTTCATGTTTTTTTGAAAAGAAGGGAAATCAGAATTGGAAGATATTTCATTAGGAGTTTAATTTGCCACTTTCTCAACTTCGTACTCACGTCAAATGACTTACGAAGTCGAAAAATTTTCTTTTAAAAAGTTCATGATTTTGGATTCAATTTGTTTACACCAAAGGTTTGGAAACGAGTTGAAAGAACAAAAATCCTTTTCCCGTGATTTCAGAGAATATGGACAAAGAATTTTGTTTTCGAATGTCTTTTCGTAAGTCAAATTAAAATCTAAATAAGGTGCACGTACGCTTATATATACACGCTACGTATATGCCTTTAGGGTTTTCAATCACTTAAAGTTTCTTACCCTACTTTGAAGTATCAAACTAAGGCTATAAGTTTTCTAGCCCAACATATTTAAATGAATCATAATAAATCAAGATTAAAAATAACCTAAAACTACTACGCAAGAAAACTGAAATTAACAAGAACAAAATAATGAATATACCCTAGGTTTCAACTACGCATTCAAAAGAACATTCAATCATGCAAAAAGAATCAAAACTAAAACATAAACAATAAAGAGAATCGAAAAGAACAGAAAAATTTAAATTAAACTTAAAATAAACGAGTATCATACTTCGTAGATGCGAAACAAAAAATAACCAACGTTGAAACGAACCAACGAACAATGAAGAAACATCCAAGCATAAAATAAAATAAAAAATAAAAAGAAAAGAATGAAAAAAATAAACCCTAAAAGCTAGTAAAAACGGCTGGAAAAATTTCCCAAAGAATACAAAAGGTTTCCTTTTATAGTGTACAATTAAACCCTAGAAAAAAAGAGAAGCTCGCGGAATACTTTGGTGGACACTTGGTCCAAACAGCCCGCAAGAGTGTCCGGATGGCAGTATGCATTCTTCCTTCAAACATGCTTCAACCCGTACTTGGGTGTCCATATGGTACTAAGGGGTGTTCAAACACCAGTGTATAGTTCGACAAGTCCATAATGCTTGAATCTTCTATGTTGTCTGGACCATTTGGGAGTGGTGTCCGGACCACAGTGTGATACCCCTACCTTTGGTATAAATGGAAAGGTTGTGAATTTGAATCCATTGAGGCTATGGGGTGAAAAATTTTTGTGTTGTGATGCTTTATTTCTTTTATTTTCCTAAGTGTGGGAAATTTTGGCCATTTTATAACCTTGCTTG
>JAVXUM010005857.1:0-10421 GCA_035590655.1 Pouteria glomerata | reverse complement strand
GATATATATATAAATAATATTTTTATTTAATATATATAATAATTTATAATATTTACTATATATATAATATATAATTTATAATTATAATTATAATTATGTTTAGCGGGTAAACGAGGATGGGGACAGAGAATCTATCTCTTAGCGGGGACGGGGAATCTATCTCTTAGCAGGGACGGGTATGGAAAAAATTTTTATACCCGCAACGGGGATGAGGACCAGTACAGGGATGAATGCTATTAAATGGGGACAGAGAGGGGGAAGGTCATACCCGCCCCGTTGACATCCCTACTCGGTTGATGCAAGCTTTAGATTGTATTTATGAAATAAAACTAAAAAAAAAAAAATAGAAACTTAAGCACCGTTTGATGTGTCAAAAAACACAAAAAAAATTTAAAAATTATAAAAAATTATTTACTTTTTATCTTACTATATAAGTTATGAACTTACAATTTTATCTCATTTTATTTCAATTTTTATTACTCTCTCACACATTAGAAATTGATCACACACGCGCACATTATATATATATATATATAATAGTTTTAGAGTTGACCCGTTGGTTGCAGAATAATGGTTTCTTTTTGATGATCAACGCTTATCAGTTGTTGAACGTACAGATGCATCATGCATGTGCTTGAGCCCACTGTCCACCTTTGCCATATAATTAAGAGAGTGTTTTGAAGTTTAAAAGTGAATATCCCCACTGATGACTTTCAAAGTTGAAAACATTATTGAATTATGCATTTATGGACAATACATGGTCTGTGACCAAACCCTATCACCTTTTTGACCAATTAGCTAGTATTTTATTATTTTTATAAATCCAGCAATAGTTCAACTTTAATTTAGTGTTTGGTCGTAGTTTGAGAAGTAAAATAGTTAATTTTTTGTGTTTAAAAAAAGAAAAAAATTAACTTTTTTAATAGTTAACTTTTTTAGTTTTTTATTAATTTGATAATTTTATTTTTTATAATTTAAAAGAAATTTAAAATATAAAAAAGTAAATTTAGTCATTTTAAGAAAAAATAAAAAAAATTGAGCAGCTAATAGCTGAGTAACTAAAAGATGTCAAACAAAGCCTCAATAATCTAAAAATATTATAGAATGAGCTCACATAAGAGAGGAGCAAAATATTTAAATCTAACAAAAATATAGTAGTTACAATAAATTTTAACAGTGAAGAGTTAATTATTTATATTTTAAATTTTTGAAATACAAAATACAAAATATTTATAGTAATTGTCAAAGTGGGGATTTTCCATTCTGTTTATAATGCAATCAATTCAAAATAGAAAACTTAGAGGGTGTTTATTTGGAGTGAAAAAATTAGTATAAATAGGTAAAAATTATAGTTTAGGAATTCATATAATGAATAAAAAATTTAAATTTTGTAAAAATTTATTAGGTTTTGTAAAGCTCTATAAACACTCTTGGCATTACATATAAAAAGGCTGTTATGACCTGAAATCTAAAAAAGAGATTGAAATTTATAAAGAGTTTGTTGTGGTGGTACTAGACCCCAACTCTTGGCGCCACCCATAAATATTTATAATAGTTCAAAATTTCTAATGCCTTTCCACCACCTTTTCACATACCTTCAATATATTCCTGCCGACCCCTTCGAGGGTGGTCGAGTGGGGTTCAGGAGCAACTGAGGACCTTGAGCCACCTAGTGGTTCCGGGTTCGAAACTCCCTTCGAAAAGCCAGCTCTCCGCTATGTGGTAGGCTTTTAACAGCCCCTCTCGATCGAACCGGTCAGCCAGGGCTTGTCTAGGCTGGTTTACTCTCCATGATTCTTTGCCGGCTAGGGTCATGGGGCGAGCTTCACCCAGTGTGCACTCTCGAGTAGCGGCTGCGGGCTTCCTCGTACCAAAAGTTCAATATATTCCTGCCGCTCCCGGGGCATAGGTCAGGTGATGAAAAGGCGGAAGTGAGGTAGTGCTCAGCCGACCGCGCGAGGGTTCGACTCCAAGGGGTTGCAGATCTTTGCATTGTATAAACGGTAAAAGGCAGCTCCGCTTCCTGCACCACTGACACACATCTCGCGATTTACATCCTCCATTATATCCCAGGGCAGGGCGATGGAGACCCTCAAGGTGGGGGTTCCACCTTTTGAATATATTCTTACCCCCGGGACATAGGTTAACTGGTAAAAGGGCAGATGTGAGGTAGTGCTCCGGTGGCCGCGTGAGGGTTCGACTCTAAGAGGCTGCAGATCCTTGCATTGCGCAAATGGTAAAAAATAACCTCGGCTTCCTACACCATGACTCATATCCCGCGATTTACCTCCTTCATCATAACCCAGGGCAGGGCGATGGAGGCCCTCAGGGTGAGGGTTCCACATTTTTTTGAATATATTCCTGCCCTCGGAGTATAAGTCAGCTGGTGAAATGGTGGAGGTGAGGTAGTGCTCAGCCAGCCGCGTGAGGGTTCGACTCCAAGGGGCTACTGATCTTTGCATTGCACAGACGGTAAAAGGTAGTCTCCATTCCCTGCACCATTGATGCACATCCTACGATTTACCTCCTCCACCATAACAAAGGGCAGGGCGATGGGGCCCTCAGGGTGGGGGTTCCACCTTTTGAATATATTTCATATAGCCCCCGGGGCATAGGTCAGTTGGTGAAAGGGCGGAGAGGTAGTACTCAGCCGGCTGCACGAGAGTTCGACTCCAATGAGCTACGATCCTTGCATTGCACAGACAGTAAAAGGCAGCCTCCGCTCCCTGCACCACTGACGCATATCTCACGATTTACCTCTTTCACCATAACCCAAGTCAGGGCGGTGGGGGTTCCACTTTGTTTTTTTTTGAATATATTCCACATAGCTCTCGAGGCATAGATCAACTGGTGAAAAGTAGTACTCAGCTAGCAGCGCGAGGATTCGACTCCAAGGGATTGCAGATCTTTGCATTACACAGACAGTAAAAGGCAGCATCCGCTCCCTACACCATTGACGCGCGTCCCGTGATTTACCTTCTCCACCATAACCCAGGGCAGGGCGGTGGGAGCCCTCGGGATGGGGGTTCTACCTTTTTTTTTTTAATATATTCCACATAGGCCCCCAGGGCATAGGTCAGCCGGTGAAAGGGCGGAGGTGAGGTAGTACTTAGCCGGCTACCCAAGGGATGGACTCCAAGAGGTTGCGGATCCTTGCATTGCACAGATGGTAAAAGGCAACATTCGCTCCCTGCACCACTGATGCACATTCCACGATTTATCTCCTCCACCATATCCCAGGGCAGGGTGGTGGGAGCCCTCAGGGTGGGGGTTCCACCTTTTTTTAATATATTCCACAGAGCCCTCGGGGCATAGGTCAGCTGGTGAAAGGGCAGAGGTGAGGTAGTGCTCAGCCAGCCGCGAGAGGATTCAACTCCAAAGGGCTGCGATCCTTGCATTGCATAGATGGTAAAAGGCAGCATTTGCTCCCTGCGCACTAACGTACATCCCTCGATTTACCTCCTCCATCATAACTCAGGGTAGGGTAGTGGGAGCCCTCGGGGTGGGGGTTTCACCTTTTTTTAAATATATTCCACATAAGCCCCTGGGGCATAGGTCAGCTGGTGAAAGGGCGAAGGTGAGGTAGTGCTCAACCGGCCGCGCGAGGGTTCAACTTCAAGAGGCTACGATCCTTGCATTGCACAGACGGTAAAAGGCAGCCTCCGCTCCCTACACCACCAACGCAAATCTCATGATTTATCTCCTCCACCATAACTCAGGGCACGACGATGGGGGCCCTCAAGATGGGGGTTCCACCTTTTTGAATATATTCCACATAACCACCGGGCATAGCTCAGTGGTAAAATGGTGAGGGTGAAAAATCTCAATTACCTGCGGCAGGGGTTCAAATCCTTGTTAAAACAGTAAAAACAAGCCCTAGTACACTGCTCCACTGAGGCACATCCTATGATTTACCTCCTCTACTAGATCTCAAGATAAGGACAGTGAGAGCCCTCAAGATTCGAGATCAACCTTTTGAATATCTTTCACATATCTTTGTGTTATTGATAATGGTAGCTGCAATTAACTGTTAATTACTCTTCTAACTTTCTTGAGTGAGTATCATGGATTTTAATTTTGGTGCTAAATATTTTTTAAAGATAAAAATAATTTTAATGGCAAATATTTTTATAAAATTAAGTTAAAATTGATCAAATAATTATTTAAAGTTTCATTATTTTGATATGAGAATAATTAAATAGTATTTACACTAATGCAACGCATGCATCCACTTGAAGACAATTTGTTATTTTGTGGGTTACGGTGATATCGGCCATAAATTTCGCCGTTACATTACTGAGGCGATTTCACTTGGCCGACCGAGAGGCCACTTTATTTGGCCAATTTACATCACTAAATTTTATGGAATTTGCTGCTCAATTGAAGATAATTAGAAAAATATAATTAAAAAAAAGTTATTTAAAACAGTGCATTTAAATTGTACTAAAAATACTATTTGAAATAGTATTATAAGGATGACTGTCTACTCAATTGAAAATAATTGAAAAAATACAATTAAGAAAAATACTATTTGAAATAGTAAATTTAAATTATATTGAAAACGCTATTTGAAAATAGCATTATAAGAATGATTGGCTGAAAACGCCATTTCATCCGGTGTTTTGAGAAACTTTATCCAAAAACGTCATTTCATCTTACACCTTCTAAATCCATTATAATTCCGTATTAAATGGTTGCTTCTTCCAATTCTTCTGCTTAAAAAAATAGGAATACATAATTAATTTTGATGAATAGTTGGGATAACTAGAATTTGGGCTAATAATTGTGTTTTCTGAATCTATTAAAACCCTATATTAAATATTTCCCTCTTCCAATTCTTCTACTTAAAAAAATTAAAATACATAGTTAATTTTAGTGAATAGTTGGGAATTTGGGCTAATAAATGTTCATGTTTTTTATTTTTTTATTTTCTGTTATGATTTTTTTGAACTAAAAATTAAAATTACATTTTAAAATATAATTTTATTTATAGTAATTAATTTTTTATTTTAATAAGAAATTAATCTTATTATTTTTAAAAAAAAATCATAACTAAAAAAATAAAAATAAAAAACATGAACATTTATTAGCCCCAATCCTTATTATCCCAACTATTCACTAAAATTAATTATGTATTTTAATTTTTTTAAGTAAGAATTGGAAGAGACAAATATTTAATATGAGATTTTAATGAATTCAGAAAATACATTTATCAACTCCTTATTCCAATCATTCATCAAAATTAATTATATATTTTTATTTTTTTAAGCAAAAAAATTAGAAGAGACAACCATTTAATACGGGAATTTAATAAATTCAAAAGACGCCAGATGAAATAGTATTTTTAGATAAAAGTTTCTCAAAAACGCCATTTTAAATAGCGTTTTCAGTAGAATTTAAATTCGCTGTTTCAAATAACATTTCTATTAGCTATATTTTTTCAATTATTTTCAACCAAGCAGCAAATTCCATAATATTTACGTAACCAACGGTAAAACAAATAAAAATCCCAATATCCGACCTGACAACGTTTTCACTAGTCTCCCTGTTTTGCTTTGCATTGACAAATATTAGGCAGCATCCAAAGCAACTTCAACAGTAAAACATCTCAACCAAAGCAAACCGAAAAACAGTAAATCCCCCATCCATAACTATAAGCAGCCAAAAATGGACACAGTACATGTATGAAAAAATATATATATATACTACAAAAGATACGGATATGACCAAATATATATATTTCTCAAAACTTTTATTAAGAAATAAAATTTAATGCATAATTTAACACAAAAAGACAACCAAATATTAGAAAGATATTTGCAATCCCAAATGTTTCCCCGAGTGTGTTTAATTCTTGTAGAACACATATACAATACCTATTTTAAAGTTCATAGCCAACCAAAAATCACACTACCTGAATTTGGGACACTAGAAGAAAAATCCACTTTATTTTGTAAGAACAAATACAGAACTACATGTTAACCAGAGCGCAATCCTCGAATCTTGATATGACCCAAGACTTTTTTCTCACACTATCGAGGGTCTAGTTCAGTAACTGACACTTCATTCATGGACCATTGCATTGATTTACTCGTAGATGTATCCAAATCTAGGCCTTTTGGTGCATTATAACCTGTTTTGGTACGAGGAAAAAATGCAGGCTGTTGGGGAAGTGACATTGTAAATGAGTAACTGCTGAGCATCAAAACCACATGAGCCATGGAAGGCCTACAACTAGGATCTTCTTGGACACACAACAAGGCCATATGGATGCACCTAGTCACTTCATTTCTTGAATAAGACCCTTCTAAAGTTGGATCCATCAATTCCAAGGGTCTTTCGTCCCTCCACAGCTTCCAAGCCTATAACAGTTCATAATATTTATATCACTTATGCAACCTAACAATAATTCAAGGAAATTGAAAATTGAAACCTGTTGATAGTACTCACATAACTAGGAAGGTCCTCAGCATAGCCTGGTTGATAGAAGTTAGTGCTTTTCTGACCGCTTATAATCTCTAGAACTAATACCCCAAAACTATACACATCAGATTTCACAGAGAATTCTCCGTGCATCGCATACTCCGGAGACATGTAGCCACTGCAAGGTAACACAATTAAAATAACAAAATAAGAAAAGAACTAACTCATGTATACGTATGTAAGCTATTGTTCTTGCTAACAGGGAAGTTCTTTTGAAGAATTAGTTAGATGCTTTGCTTATTTCTATTCATTAATTCAAGTCATGCAAAAACAAATACATATAGATGGCACAGATTCTAAGCTTTAAAACTTACTATGTTCCAACGACTCTGTTTGTGTTTCCTTGAGTTTGATCAACACCGAAAATCCTAGCCATTCCAAAATCTGAAACTTTTGCATTCATATCCTTATCCAATAGAACATTGCTAGCTTTGAGATCACGGTGTATAATTCTAAGCCGGGATTCTTCATGAAGATAAAGCATCCCTCGGGCTATTCCTCCTATAATTTTGTAACGTCTTGACCAATCCAACTTTACTCGTTCTAGTGAATCTGCAAATTGATCAATATAATATTAAAGCTAGCTAGAACTAAGGAATTGCTCTATTAGTGGAAATCTTGTCATTAGAAATAGGAATAAAAAATGAACTATGAAGTAGAGTTGCTCAAAATTTGCCAAACCGAATAGAAAGTAGTCCAGGCTTTTGTTGGGTACAAATTCATAAATAAGTATCTTTTCTCCTCCTTCGAAGCAGAATCCCAATAGCCTTGCTAGATTTCTATGTTGAAGCTTGGCTACCAATACAACCTCATTCTTAAATTCTTGTGCACCTTGCACCGAGTTTTGAGATAGCCTCTTCACAGCTACCTCTTGTCCGTTCCGAAGCGTACCCTGAAAATATAACATCCATCGAAATTTTAGAGAGAATACTACAATATTTGAGCGATTGTACTTTGCAGAATTTAAATTGAACACAACTAAGATTCTGACCTTGTAGACATCACCAAATCCACCTCCACCAATTTTGTTATCATCGGAGAAGTTGTTTGTGGCAGCCTGAATGCTGACCAAATCATATCGCAAGGACTCTGCTGCTTCCATTTCACTAACAGCTGAACAAATCAAAACACAAATACAATGAATTATGTTAGTGTATCATTAACGTGAAACGGATAAAAGTATATGTTTCATGTTTGTTGGGACTCGCCATTATCTTCGTTAGGAGCAGCATCGTATTTGTTCTTTGCTCTCCTACGTGCAAGGAAACAGAAGCCAGCTATGAAAAGCAGAACAGAGACCCCTACTGGAACTATGATGGCAACGAGTAATTGCGACGAGACTCCCCCATTTCCAGCTGCATCAATCAAATATTGCATCATTAGAAAGTCTACGCAGGAATAAGTGCCTTTCTGTTTCATCTGAAAAATTATGATTGCTGTAGCAAATTGGGGGAAAACCCAGATCAAGTCTAATATCACTTTTGCCCCAAGTTCTCGCCAAAAAATTGGGGGAAAATAAATGAAGGACTCTTAATGGGCTTACCTGGAGTGGTTGTAGGAGAAGGCGGAAGAGCTGCGGCGACGTTATAGAACCGGTACAACTCAAACCTGGCACTACAGCTTGGAAACAGATATTGAGCACCTCGCGACGCGACACAGCAACGAGCAAGACGTGAGACGGCTTCTACAAGGCAGCTATTGCAATCTGAACTCGATATATCCTGTGTGCACTGAGCTAGCGTATACAGCGTTTCAATTGATGAATAGTTTGCTTCTGCAACTGCAAATTTCTTACCCAACTCATTCCCATTCCGAGCCCGACTAGCTGTCCCATTCAGTGTGTCCATCAAAACCCGCTTAAACCCGTTTGGGTCTGTTACGTTCTGCGTATTTCTCAAAGCTAATCTAACATTTTGATTGGGGATGGAGAAGAAGGACTCGTTTGAGTAACGCAACATGCACTGATCGTACCATATTATGGCACTCAATCTGGGGCACTTTTCTACTACTTGTTCGCTGGCAGTGGTCACACAGTCCGTGCAGACGTCGGGGGTGACATCGCCCCGGCAGAGGAAGAGGCCGTAGGCGACGTTTGGAGGGTTCCGACCGGCGGTGGAGTTGTAGAAGCCACTGAGGCGGGTGGCGTTTGAGGAAAGAACGGAGAACAGGGCTTTGAGGTTTGTGTGGTAAGTCCCAGTTAGATTGTATAAGCTTGTTTCGTTTCGGCACAGAACCCCCACAAAAGTTGGGACAGCTTTGGTTTTGAGGCTGAGCAAGCAAAGGATTAAGAGACAGAGAAGAAATCTGAAGATCAAAGTGGGCTTCATTCGGAGCTCTTTGGAATCATATATTTTTCTTTTCTGAAATCAGATTAGCTGCGGTGAGGAGTTGAATTGAGGGTGAGGATGGAAATTTAACATGCCCTGGACCTAATTTATCAATAATAAAG
This sequence comes from Pouteria glomerata, assembly GCA_035590655.1. Lineage (NCBI taxonomy): Eukaryota > Viridiplantae > Streptophyta > Magnoliopsida > Ericales > Sapotaceae > Pouteria > Pouteria glomerata. The sequence continues at coordinate 1,489 of JAVXUM010005857.1, read as the reverse complement.
CCAAAGCAGATTGAATTCTACTGGGTCCCAGCCACGTCTCACTGCGTTATTTGTCTTTGTGGTTGAAAATAAGGGGGAGACCTGGAGAAGACTTTCTGATGGGTAAAGCAGTGGGATGTGATGTGATCGCACAATAATTCATTTTCGTAAGCACAACGCAAATTTTTCTATTAAGGGGGTGTTTGGGGTGAGAAAAATCTCTGAAAAATTTTTAAAATTTATCTCATTATACGCATTACGAACTCACAAATTATTTTATTTTATCTCACTTTTTATCATACCAAACACCCCCAAATGTATTTGTTTTGATTTTGCTTAGTTGCTTCTCAATACATTACTCATCTTGATACTATTTCTATTAAAGTACACTTAATTTTGAATTTTCATTAAATTTAGTATTCGTACAGCTTTAAAATATATCGTGTCGGGGGCGAGTTAGAGATATTTTATAACTTCTCTGAATTCTCAACTCATTTCCGCTATAAGAAGGTTATAATATCATCAAAGGCCCCTAATTGAGGATTGAGGGACTAGAAATGGCGGGCTCGTGACCTACTGGAAATGATGAGCTCGTGATTTGCGAGCTTGTTACCTTTTCGATTCCCATAGATAGCACCAACTGATGATGATTCATTTTCATTCGCACATTGCCCTCTTACTAGATATTGTCTCTTTTAGATTTGGTTAACTGCTCCTCAAAAGGTCACCCATTTTGATACTACTCTCACTAGAGCACGCTTAACCTTAGAATTTCGACTGAATTCAGTGCCTATATAGCTTTTAAACGCATTGTCATAAGGGAAGAGTCAGAGGTATTTTATAAATTATTTTAGTCCTCGACTCTTTTCTTATCTAAGACAGCTGTAATATCATTAGAGCCCTCCAGTTGAGGAACCCACGGGCTCGTGACCCTTTCATTCCCACAAATAACGCCAACTAACAATGATCTAATTTCATCTGTATATCGTAAGCCCTCCTGCCAGATATTGTTTGATTTGAGTTTGGTTAGCTACTTCACAAGGGATCATCCATCGTGATACTACTCCCACCAGAAGACGCTTAACCCAAGAGTTTTCACTGAATCTAGTGTTCGTATAGTTTTAAACATATCGTATCAGGGAGAGAGTTAGAGATATTTTATAAGTTATCTCAATTCTTAACTTTTTTCCAATGTGGTACAGTTATGGTATCATCAGGTTTCTTTCACTAGCCCTAGTTTTATTGAAAGAGGTGGCTAACTTCAGGAGAATTGTTATAGGGATTGAAGTTGATTTTTAATTTTAAGTTCCTGAATCGGATCTCATGTGTTAAAAAGAAAGAGATTGAATTTTGAGATATTTCACATATTTTAATGTTGTCTTTTGTTTTGATGGAAAAATAAAGTACAATAAAAATATAAAAAAATTGATGCAAAATAATATGTGATGAAATTTAATTAAACGAAAATAAAAAAAAAATTGATAAAAGTTAATGAATTTTGATAAATTTT
>JAVXUM010005827.1:0-10424 GCA_035590655.1 Pouteria glomerata | reverse complement strand
AAATGGTTAAATCGTGTGTTAATTGTACTTTTAATTCACGCACTCGGGTTCTGAAATTTGGGGCGTGACAGAATTTTAATTTTATTTTTAAAACAAAAATATTAAAATTATGTAGTTTCTCTCTCTTCCACTCCTTCACTCTTATCTCACATGGCATGCCTCTTTGCACTCCTTCCAACTTTTCTCTTTTTTTTTTTTTTTTTAAATTTTGATTTTATTTTTTAAATAAAATGCATAACAATAAAAACTTGCATTAAAAGCCAATCAAGAAAAAAAAATCAAAATCAAAAAAGAAACTGAAAAGTCAGTTTCTTCTCGAATTTTTCTATTTCTTTGCACACTCCAGATCATCACCTTTCATTTAAAAAATTTTTAGGTTCCCTCTTCCACATAAGGTTGAACACATATTTATATTATAACTAGTGTTAACCCATGTGATACAGAGAATTGAAAAATATTTTTTTTATAGGCAAAAGATAATTTTAAATATATTATAAAATATTTTAATAAAATTACATAATTTCATGAAATAATTTTATGCTTTTTTTAAATTATTAAGTTTTTTGGCACTCCATTCAACTTTTTTTTTTCTTACATAATTTTAAGTTTATTTTTGAAACAAAATATATAACATTAAAGGCTTTCATTAAAAGCCCCAAAAAAAAAATTAAAAATTAGAAAAGAAACTGAAAGTAAATTTCTTCTCCAATTTTCCTCTACACAATCTCGATCATTACCTTTCATTTAAAAAAGTTTAGGGTTTCCTCTTCTGCATACTTACACTATCATAGAAAATGTAAAATAATAAAAGTTTGCATTAAGAGGCACTCAAGGAAAAAATCAAAAATTGAAAAAGAAATTGAGAAGTCACTTTTTTTCTCCTATCATCATCCTATATGGCACGCCACTTTACTCTCTATTTAACTTTTTTAATAGAATTTTGAATTTATTTTTAGAACATAAATATTGAAATCATGTATTTTCTCTCTTTGCTTCTCTATCACCCTTATCCTACGTGGCATGCCTCTTTGCACTCTATTCAATTTTTCTTTTATTTGTTTTCAAATTTTTGTTTTTATTTTTGAAATAAAATGCATAACAGTAAAAGATTGCATTAAAAGTCAATCAGAAAAAAAAATCAAAAAATAAAAAAGAAACTGAAAAGTCAATTCTCCAATTTTCTGTCTCTCTGCATGCCCCAACCACCATCTTTCATTTAAAAAATTTTTAGGTTCCTTTTTTCAGATGAGGTTGAACTCATATTTATACTATAATTAGTGTTAACTCGTTCGATACATTGAATTGTATAATTTTTTTTTTATAAGCAAAAGATAATTTAAATATATTATAAAATATTTTAATAAAATTACATAATTCCATAAAATAATTATTGAGTTTTTTTTAATTTTTTTTTATTTATGTTAATGTTAATGAGTCGATAGATTTGATCATAGCCAGATTTTCATATGAATGCCAAAAACTTATATTTTACCAAATTTTGATTTAACCCAATCCAAAAAACTAAAATTTGCTCCAAAATATATTTTATTACAAACTCACCTGATCTCTTTTTATTTTAAATTGTTTGTTAATTTTTGACGAATTTTATAAAAATTTGTCCAATTAAAAATATTATTTTTGTTAATTGCATGTTGTAGTTTATAAAAATAACTCAATTATTGAGTATTATTAATTAGGCTTTTAACCGGTTGTTAACATGACTAATTTATTTTAAAATTGAACTTGAAAAACAAATTTGCTCTTTAATCTAATTAATATTTAGGCAATTTCATACTTAAGTAATAGTAAGCATTTTTTTGTATTTAAATTTAAAATATACTAAAAGTTGTCGTTACTTGTCGTTCTTCTCTCAATATAGATAGCGGATGCACCCTAATTGTAAGGCGATCAGTTGTAACAATTTAAGTTTATAAAATGACAAAGCACCAGTCGTACCCACAGTGAGAAGCTTAGTGAACTCACAATTCTTCTTTTCTTAAGTGATAGGTGTCACACAAAAAAATTAAGAAAAATTGGTTTGTATTTTTTTTTAATATGAAATTTATGATGAAAATTTTAATAAAACTGAAGAAAACAACTATAAAATAATTTTGGATCAAACCAGTTCAAATAATGGTTTCTATGAATTTTCAAGAAAAACAATGACTAGTCAATTTGGTAGTAAAATTAAATTAAAATTAAATTCATTTGGTTGAGTTTCTAGATCAAATACTTAAAGTGCAATAATTCATATAAAATACATAAGAGTTCTATGTGACAATTTGCATACAAAATACATAAATTGGACATGAAAATTTCAACTAAATAACTCACATATAATGTACATGAAATATACAATTAAAAGTTAATCTAGTAACATCGTCTAATGGGTTTAAAGGATCCAAATAAATTAATCATCATTTATTATAAATCCAAAGGGAAAATAAACATTAAAGCACAATTAAAAATAATGGTTGATAAATTTGATGACAAAATTAGGTTCATCTAATTGAAAATCCAGATCAAACACTTAGAGTGCATAATGTATAGATAGTACATACAAATTTTATCGTAGTAATTCACACATAAATCCTCTGAGAAAATGCAAAAAAATGCCAATTCACAACTTATATATTATTGATATAAATGAAATAAACAAGGCTTAATTTACAATCAACAATTGATAATTTTAATGAATCCAAACAATTCAACTTACCATTCGTAGAGAATTCTCAAGAAAATCAAACATTGAAAGCAAATTATCTTGAAAATTCACATACATCATCTATTCTCTTTGATTTAAATCCAAGTAAGAGAACTACTCACTCATAGTAGAAGAGAAAACAAAAGTTGTATTTAATTGAATTATGTTTACAAGAAGAAATTGAAATTTTCTCACCAACCAAATAAGATCTAAATTCTCTCTCCATAGAATATAAATCCCACTCTATTTCTAATTATGTATATGTATGTCTAATCTCTCAACAATTATCCTCTATTTATCACATAACTTAATTATTTGAAATGGCCAAAGAGTCCTTAAAATTAGTAAATATTACAAAAATTCTATAGAATCTCCCATGGTTCCATACTTAGACAATTTTAAAGGTTTGAAGTTGAATTGCTCTCTATGGTTTGAAATAAGGTGCGAACCAGGGTTTGAACTATTCTTCCATACTTGGTCAAATTTGAGAGATTAAAGTAAAGTTGCTCTCTATGGTTCAAATCAAGGTGAGAATTAAGATTGATTCGAACCATTTCTTGACACTTAGAACTTTGGTTTGAACCAAGGTGCGAACCAAGTACGGGTTGAACTTTGGTTCACACCACCTTCATGACTAAGAATATTTCTTTTGGCTTTTAATGTTTCACTCTGTATTGTTTGAACATTAGTTTGCACCGAACCCTTAAAGCTCTTTTTCATACAATCACCTTACATTCATATGGGACTCTTCTAATTGTATTTTTATGTTGATTAAGCCTCTAATTGCAGAGAATGAATTCCTGAAAATTGCAATCAACACAAAATGTAAGGGTATAAAAAATATGCAATAAAATTAAATATTGAGTGAATGTATTTATGTAATTAACAAATCAAAAAGTGTATAAAGTGTAATTATTATGTGCTAATCAGTTATTGTGAGAACAATAATATTTTTTTAAATTCAATTAATTTTTCTTTCAAACCTAATTAATTATTTAAATATGTAAATTTTGGAAAAATAGTGAAATAATAGGAAATTGTGTATTTATATTTGATTCAAAGATTTATAAAATAAAACAAATAGAATGATGAATATGAAGAATGTCACATATGATTTAGTAGTAATTTTTTGATTGTTTTCATAAAACTAACTTCAATTAAAAATGTTATTAAGTTAAAAAATATGGTCAACCTGACCAATTTAAATTTAAAATTAGAATTTTAAAAAAATCACTCTCAAGACTAATTTTATCTAAAAATTTGAAAAATGAAAAAGTAGAACGATGAATATATATAGTGCTACATAGCATTTGATAATAAATTTTAATTGGTTTTATAAAAATAACCCAAATAAAAAATATTATTACTAATCATGCGTACTTTATAAAATAAAAAATAAAATCAATGTGACCAATTTTAAATTTAAAACTATTTAGAAAAATACTTACTCTCGAGCTTAATTAACATATGGTAATTTTAAATTTTAGAAGTACAAAAAATTATTGTTATGATATAAATAACCTAATTATTATTTAAGTTTTTATTTTTATTTTTTAATTTAATTCTATATTTATTTATTTTTTTAATTTAATTATTAAATATTTGAAGTATATAAATTTTACAACTATATTGAATTTATAAATAAGTGAATTCCTTTTTGAAAACCATTAGTTTATTTATATGAAATTGATAAGCAAATGGGTTCCTTTTCGGGAACACATGAATTTTTCCACATCTATTAAAATCATAAGATACAATTCTAACACGGAAAAAAAAAAAAAGAAAAGGGTGAAAAGTGATGTTGTAGAATTTGACTGGAGTGGGATAAAGAAACAAAAAAATTGTGAATGAGAAAAGAGAAGAAGAATAGAGAAATAAGGGATTTACGAAACAATTCTAAATTTTGTAAAAAAAAAAAAAAAAAAAGTGAAATAGAGAGTAAGAAGCATACCATGTAAGATTAGAGTGAATGAGATCAGGAAAGAAAAATTATGTTGTTTTGGTATTATAGTATAGATACAAAACGCATAATAACAAAAGCCAGTCAGAAAAAAATCTAAAATTAAAAAGGAAACTGAAAATTTACTTTTCTCTCTTTTATTATCATCTTACATGACATGTCTCTTTACACTTCGTGTAATTTTTTTTTTTTCAGTATTTTGATTTTATTTTTTAAACAAATTGCATAATAATGAAAGCTTGCTTTAAAAGTCAGCAAAAAGTTAAAAAAAAATAAAAAATAAAAAATAAAAAGTGACTTACTTATCCAATTTTCCTTTCTACATTAATTTTATGAGAAAAATTATTCATAACAACAAAAGTTTGCATTAAAAGCCAAATCAATTTCAGTTGAAAAATTTTTGAGTTTCATCTCTGTGAAAAGTTGAACTCACATTTATTTTTTGATTTCTTATTACAAGATCCAAAATCTAATCTGTCTCCAACTCTTTGTAATTGTACTTTTGGATTACTATTTTACAAAATGAAAGACTATATATTTTTTTTATGTGACATGTATTAACATTTTTTAACATAAAATGTCTGTTTTGACTATTTTGAAAATATTTTTATTTTTTAATGTTAATAATTTAGAAAAACTCACACCGTCAAGCATCACACGGGTTAATGCTAGTTTTTATTAGAATCAGGGCCAGAACTAGGATTTTTTTTACTCTAGGCAACATAGCGATGAAAAAGAGTACTGAAAAAAAAAAAAAGAAGTTAAAACATAAATTTTTTTTAATAGCCAGGTAAAAAAAATAGAAATAAACAAACCCACCAAACAACCTTAAAGGCATAGAAAAAAAATTAATAAAGGCATCATAGGGACTTCCCAAAAAAAAAAACCAAACAACCCTAAAAGGATTGAACAAACTTTCTCAAAAAAAAGAAAAAAGGAAAAAAAAAGAAAACCATGTTCAGCGTTATGATATATATATATAACAGCCTTTAGATTTTTAAAACCATGTTCCCTATTGCTTTCATTCAATCCAAAAACTCAGTATTGAAAGAAAAAAATTTGGTTTGCAAAGAACTATAAGAGTTGAAAAGATAAAAAAAGTTAGAAATTTTACCCAAGAGTCGCAAGTTTTACCTAAGTATAAATATGTACTCTTGGTTTTTGTCCTTATTTTTTCTAGACTTTTAGGGTAACTAATTTGTTTTTTATTTGTAAAATATATTTGGACTATAGGTTGAGTATTATTTGGGCTATAAATAATTAGACTAAAATTTATAATATATTTAGGCTATGAATTGGGTATCATCCGAGTTATAAATAATTAAATGAAAATATTTTATAAAAAATTAAATGAATATATTTCTAGTAAAAAAATTTTTTTGCCAAAATTTGATCTGAATTACAACTCATCATAGCCCCCTACCACTTATTAGAATTGAATATTATTTCATCATTTAAATTGTAAAATATCTTTTCAACTTGATATAGAATATTTATTCTTAAGAACTGCCTTTGTAACTTAATTTAAGAGCGGATTCTAATATATTCTTATGTATGCAGCATAACTAGGGACGTGCAAGGGTCGGTTCAGTTTGGGTTCATGCTTAACCTAAAATCCAACTAATTTTTTTCAATTCTTAAAAATTAGACTGGAAACCAAACTGATTTTGAATTAGAACTGAATCAAATCGAACAAAAAAAATTAAATTGGTTCGGTTTGATTTTCAGCTTAGATCCTTTCAGATTGGGTTGGGTCTATTTTCAGTTTAGACCATTTCGGGTTGGGTCAGGTCCATTTTTGAGTTAAGTCGAGTCCATTAATTACACATCGATCACTTAAGAAAAAGTTAAGCTAACAATGCAAATCACTTAAAAAAAAATTAACTAGTATTTAGTACAATCCTTTGTAAAAAACAATCCTATAATATCAATTAAAAAGATATAATTCCATAGTAAAATGTCAATCAAACTAAAATAATACAAGTCATTATCTTCCATAATACAAAATGAAAACGAAAATGGGATTAAACTTCATTGATCAACTCAATGCCCAATGTTCAACGCTTGCAGGGTAGAATAAAACTCCAATTGAAAATTAAAAACAAAATAAAATTAGTTGTACATATTGTGTGTGTGTGTGTGTGTGGAATCTTGAAAAAACCCACCATTAAATCAGACCCTTCGCGATAGAACCATAAGGAGCAGATATGAACCGGAAATGTTAAGACCAAGGTATTTTCTAGAGCCACACATTCCTTCATGCACACTATTAATCAAACTAAACAATGGCTTTCATATTAAGAACTTTCAATAGTTTAATGTAAGCAACATGCAAAAAGAGTCTAAGAAGAAGGGATTTGAGACTGCCTAGCTCTCTATATATATAGACAACAATAGGACTGTTACAATTTGTTAAAACAGACTGGAAAGTATTTAGATCAACAATTTCTCAAGTGACAAATATTTATTTTATTGGAGTAAACATTACGAACTTCAAATAAATTAAACTTTTCTTTTTGGATAGATTGTGATAGGATAAAATGCATGCAAATTGATGAACCCACCCCTAATACTTGAATGTATATATATAATTATTCCTTGGTCAAAATACTAAATCAAATAAATTTAAAACTAGTTTTCTCACTACAAAAACTAGTCACTCGTATATTTCTTACATTTCTTTCTTTTTCCCACCCACTTTGTTTGGTGAACAAGGTAGAAAGATTGGTCAAAACACAATGCTCTGCGTGCAAACTCCAATTGATTAGTGTTCTGCGTGCAAACTTTTGCACATGCTGAGTCTAATCATCTTAATTTGAATTGAAAAAACCATTGTGGGATGATAATTGAGTAAAAACATCACATAATCAAATGTAAAATACATATATAATAATGCGGTCCAACATTCTCTTACGTCAAAAAACTAATAAAAAATCAAAATTGGTGGGTTTGCATCTAAGAAAAAAGACAAAAAACAATAGCAGGAACAAACAAAATGTTGGCAATTTTATATAAATAAATCAACCAAAGGGCAATGAAAATTTTGAGGAAAAAGAATTATTTAATGATTTTTTGCTTCAGATCATCAGTGAGGACATTCTTCGAATAGTTAGGCAAAGTGACAGTGGAATTGGAGACCAGCTAGATTGGCTTTTGATCCACAACATAAATCAATCAAGCCCACTACAAAAACACTGTAAATATGGATATTAGAAATCTCAAAAATAAAATTACTTATATATATACTAATTTTACAAAATACAAATCAAGGCAACAAACTACCAACCTTCCCTGACACCCATTTCAAGCTATCCTAAGAAAAAGGAAGTCCCATAAACCTAAAAAAAATCCAATACAATGATTGAACTATCTATGTTTCATGAAACTTAGAACCATTTTTCATCAACAGCAACTAAAACTAGAAGGGTACATAGAAGCCAAATGAAATTCTATACATTTCGTACAACTTCAATATAAATACTATAAACATGAGAGATTAGGAGATGAATTCAAGAATATATCGATATGTATACTGACGAAGAAAGAAATGCGTCAGTTGTTACTTCAAGTCTCTCTATATAGAATAACCTTTATAAAATTAACAAAACCAGCAAAAGCAAAAGAAAATTAATTACCAAAGAGGAGAGGAAATGATAGGAAGCTGAAACAGAACCCTAACTCATTTTTATTTTATATATTGAGACCCTTTGGAGTTCTAAAAAATAAAATAAAATCTTACAAATCTCTACAAACACAAATTACGAAATTATAAAATTTAAACTTTTTACTCATAATACAAAAATCAAGATACTAATTTTTTAAATTTTATACAATTTTATACTTACTATACAAAACTCAAGACATTAACTTTTTATTTTATACAACTCTAAACATATCCATTATAAATTATATAATAACATAATATATAATATATAATTATATATTGAATTTTCGGATAAATTCAATTTAGTTCGGTTTTAGTTCAGTTAGGGTTCAAAATATACCAACCCAAAAATTGAATCGAAGAAATCGATTTTTCAAATTTTCAGTAGAACCGACTCAAAACAATATAAATCCAAACTAACCTGAGTCAACGTAATCGGATTACTTCAGTGTTCGAGTTGTACGGGAATTTTGTGCACCTCTAAACATAACATTGGGTGACGAGGCTGAACTACTGACGCGTGACCCTATCCTTTATTCGGTTCGTTCACCGGCCGGTTGAAAACCTTGGACTGATCTTGAAGCGCGGCTTTAAGCCAATTTTTCGCCTTTCGTTTTCCTCATTTATACTCTTCCAATTCCATACGGGCATATCATCAATTTCGACACGCAAATTCGGGCCATTGTCAAAACAGTGGATATGAACCTACAAAACCACAATTTGAAACCCTAGCCAAGCTGAACGAAAGAGAATCCTCGAGGATTTCCTATTTATATTGTGATCGGTGACGTCATCCTCATTCTACATGGCGCAGTCCCTTTTGAAGTCGTTTCTTACCAAAATCGGGAGAAATGGCGGTTCGTCATTTTTGGTTCTGAATTTTTGCCATGATCGCTTTCAGTATCGAAGCTTTATTATTTTTCCAGGAAGGAACCAAACCATCGGCATTACCCAAAGAATCAAGCCGGCATCGTCTAACAATCCTTTGTCCAAATACAGTGTGGCTAATACTATTAGTAATAATACTAGCGCTAGTGGTGATGGTGATGGTCGAGAATTCCTGGCAATGGCAGATGAACAGCTGATAAATCAATGCGAGATTGATACTTTCAAGTCATCTGGTCCTGGCGGTCAGCACCGCAACAAGCGAGAATCTGCTGTCCGGCTTAAGCACCTCCCTACTGGTATTGTCGCGCAGGTAGCACCGCGTTCCCGTGATTTGTTGGTTTGTGTGCACGGTTGTCAACAATATTTGGTAAATCACAACTTTCGTTGAGGGCGGCTTTTGCCTGCTGCATTCAGATAACCCTAGCCATTCTCCAACCCATTCATGCACAAAAAGAATTCCCTAACCATGCATGGAGACATTTAATATTTTTTTTCCTTTTTATGTTGAAGTTGTCGTTCATAACAACGGAATCACTGAATAATTTTCTTTTTTAAATTCTATCGAAGTCTTCATTCTGAACACATAATCTTCTTCCTGTCCCGTACTACGAGTTCTCTCTCTTGCTGCTTTGGGTGCCTCAGTTTGTGCTATGTTCAACATGTTCTTGTGAAGCACTGGATTCAGCAACACCAAAGTCATCTCAGTTTTGGATTCTCTCCTTCAGTAACTTCACGTCCATATTCATTTCCTCATTGGTTTTAAAATCATCTGATACAACAACGTCTTTAAGGGAACTATTTTTTTTTTTTTATCACTGAATCTGTCGTCGATGACAACGACTAGGATTTTGAATGCATCTTTTGAAATGACGGATCTGGCTGCTGCACGGGTTAAAAGAATACTCTTATGCATGAGTGGGTTGGAGAATTGTTGAATTTATATGCCTGTATTAGGCAAAAGCCTCTTCCTTGAGGTTTGCTAGTATACATTTGTCTCTTGTCAGAGTTAAATTTACTTTTCGTGCTTATTAAAACACTTTTTTTTTTTTTTTTTTTGCTGGTCTTGCACTTCATGTCAATTGACTAACTCAATTTTTTCATTTTCTTTATTTTCTTTATCCGCCCGATCCAGCTGACCCAACTATAATATTTCATCCACAATCTATTCCAGTCATTTACTCTATATCTAAATAAAAGCTAACTACATT
>JAVXUM010005801.1:0-10426 GCA_035590655.1 Pouteria glomerata | reverse complement strand
ATTTTTCATTAGAATTGATTTTAATTTAATTTTTAATCATTTTACACTGGGTTTAATTGCCACCTCCTAGGTGTTTGACAAAATGCCTAGGTAGAATTCATTTTCAGAATTGAAATCAATTTTCATTAATTTTTCTTGTGTGACACCTATTAAATAAGAGAAGAAGAATTGTGAGTTAACTATGCCTCTCCCTGTGGGTACGACCGGTATTTCACCGTTATAAATTTAAATTGCTACATCAAACCACCTTGCATTTGGGGTGTAAAATCCATGTTATGGAGTGACAAACACCTATAAATAGATAAATTTCAGACCTAGGTTACAATTTATCTGTCTTTCCCTTCAGCACATGTGCTGGAAAACCCCAAATGTGTATATGTCGTAAACTGAGTTTATTTCCATTCTATAATTGTAAGGGTGTACTGAGAACTAACTTAGATGGAACCAAGTTTAGAAAGTACATGGCTGTCCCCAAGGCATGTCCCCAAAACGAGATGGGTAGTGTTGAATAACTCATCATTGACCTCACCATCTCAAGTAGGGTTCTATCTCTCCTTTCTGCTACACTATTTTATGGGGAGTCCCTGGTGCAGCTAATTGGGAGAGTATCCCATTATCTGATAAGTAGTCCCTAAACTCATTAAGGAGGTATTCCCCATCTCGATCAGATCGAAGTGTCTTTATGTGTTCTCCTAATTGCTTTTCTGCTTCCGCCTAAAATACTCTGAACTTTTTAAAAGCTTCAGACTTATGGTGTATTAGATACACATAACCATACCTTGAATAGTCATCGACAAATGTGATGAAATATTCAAAACCCCCTTTTGCTTGTATGTTCATGGGTCCACATACATCAGTATGTACTAACACCAACGGTTTTGTGGTTCTATTGTCTTTGGCATTGAAAGGTCTCTTGGTCATTTTACCTTCCAAAATAGGATTCACACACTAGTAGTGGTTTAACAATTAGTGAACCCAAAGGTCCATTTTTAACTAGTCTTTGGATCCTATCTAGATTTATATGATCTAAACGCAGATGCCACAAATACATTTCATTAGTTTGGGAAAGCTTAATCCTCTTGTGGTGATTTGCTTCATTATTCAATTCTATGTTATGTAGTGAGTTTAGTATAGGTGCAAACAATATAAATTGTCAATCATTGTACTAGAACAAATAAACGTTTTATTCCTTTTAATTACTACAATAGAATAAAAAATAACTGAATATCCATAATTATTCAAACTACTAACTGAAATCAAATTACGTCTATGTTCAGGTACAAATAGACAATTCTCTAAAACTAAAGTTCTGAATGCATCAAAAACTTAAGTCAATACTCTTACTACTCTGGCTGCAACTGTTGCACCAGTTCCCAACCTAAGCCTGACTTCTCCATCACTTAGTGCCTTGGTTACTTGGAACCCCTGCAAATAATTGCAAATATGATTAGTGGCTCTAGAATCTACTATCCAGGAATTAGTAGAATCAACCACTAAACAAGTTTCAATGACGAGAACATTACCTGAGGTTCCAACTATCCTCTTGGTTTTAGCTTGAGCACATTTTGCCAAGTATGCTAGGCAGTTCTTCTTCCAATGCCCCTTTTGACCACAGTGGAAACATTTTTCCTTTGGTTTCTTTTCCTTCATTTGATTATGCACCAGCCCTACCTGAGCTGCCTTTTTGGGTTTGTTCTTCTTCGTTTTAATTCATTTTCCTTTAGCAGAAGAAGAAGCCCCATGAGTAAGATGAACACTTGGCACAGGCTTCAGAATTGATTCCGCTGCCTTTAGCTCATTCATTAACTCAGTTAATGTGTAATCCTTTTTGCTCATTGTGTAATTAAGCTTGAATGGCTTAAAAGAGGGAGCTAGGGTAACCAGAACCATATCAATTTGCTCATCAGCATTATATGTTCCACCCAATTTCTCTACTTGCCGAAGTAGTGCAATCATTTTCATCATATGATCCTACACAGGTGTTCCTTCGGCTTGGCGAGTGTTCATTAGCTCATTGATGACAGCTAACCTCTAAGTCCTGTCCTTTTTAACGAATATCTCATATAAGCTTAACATCATATCAACAGTAGTGGGCATCGTTTCATGTTGTTTAGATAAGTCACTAGATAAAGAAGCTAAAATGTAACATTTTGCCATATCATTAGACTTCACCCATTTCTTATAAGCATTTTGTTCAATTTAGGGTACATTTTCATTAGGTTTAGGAGGGCATGGGCCAGTCAAAACAAAATTGTGCTCTTCCGTAGTTAAGACAATGTTCAAGTTCCTTTTCCAATCCGTGTAGTTAGGTCTAGTCATTTTGTGCTGACTTAAAATAGCTGCTAGTGGGCTGAAAGACATTTTTCTGAATAAAACATAAAAATTTAAATGAGCATACATTCTTAAAAAATAAAACTTTTTGCACAAGATTGCATAAATAAATAAATAAAATATATATGCAAAAGTAGAACTCTATAACTACTTTATTGTGCATCGGTAATCTAATTCTGTTTCAAATATGCCTCCGTAAGGTGGTCATATTTGCCACTAATTAGATTAGTTTACTTACTAATTTATTATTACTTTACTAGATATCTCATATCTAATAATAATAAACTATCGATATTGTAACACCTGGTATTTTTATTTGGCATATTTTTGCATTATTTTGAGTAAATAAAATATTTAAATGGAACGTGTAATTGATTATTATATTTTCCTAGGCTGAGTTAGCTCGGAGTGAGATTAGGCTGGACAAAGTGGGCCAAGGGCCCAGGTTTCTTTCTTTCTTCCCTTCTTTTCTTTCTTTTCCCATTTCTTTTTCTTTTTTTTTTTTTCATTTATTCAGCTGAAACCAGAAGAGAGAGAGAGAGGAAGAGAAAAGAGAGAAAAAAGAAGAGAGAAAGAAAGAGTTTCGAATAGTCGATCCGAGGAGATCTCGACGCGATGATCGTCGTGGTGCAATCAGTTTCACGAGATTCGAAGCGAGGAGGAAGAAATCGGAGTTTGAAGTTTCGAGTCTAAAATTTTTTTCATAATTTTCTCTATTTCTCTTCAGATTTGAGGTAAGTGGGACTTAAATCTGTGCTATAGACGTCGTAAGGAACATTTTGATATATATATATTGCATGATTTAGATGAAAGTGATACAAATTTACATATATGTATATATATATGTCACGGGTATGTATACATGCATATATATGTGAAATTAATGTTCGTTTTTGAGTTATTTTCCAAATTAAAGTTGTAAAAATGTGAGATTTACATAAGTAAACCATTCTATATGAAAGATTGTCGGAAGAGAAGTTAGATTGGATAGATATAGGAAGAAATGGAGAGAAAAACCGGAGAGCTGGTTTTGGGGGCCTGGCATCCGGACGGCTCGTGGGGGTGTCCGGACCGCCGAGAGTTGGTGGTGTGCTAGCGTCCAGACGGCAGAAGGCCGAGTCGGACCGTTCTACTTCTTTTTGCTTCCTGATGTTGGTTTTGATTCCCGAACTTGTTTATATACAATTTACAAACGTTAAATAAATTCTAAACCATGGATTAGATGAATGTGAATGTGTTTTACATTGAGTTAATGTTTAATTCCATGATTGAGCATATCATGTGCATTGGGATTTGGGGTGGTTTCATCCGGTGGAATTGATATTTAGATTAGCCGGTAGAGCCATAGATTGTGACATGCCGAGGCACGATTGTGATATGTATTGTTAAGGTTGAGATGATAGATTGTGATAACACCAGATGATCCCTAGATTTTATAAACGTGATTAGAGCTTAGTCATGTGGAGTTGGGACGTTAATATAGGTTTATGGATGTGATATTTTTCCAGACTGCAACCGGTTACCTACTTAAGATAGCGGATGCCCGCTTGAGATAGGTGGATGCCTGACTAAAGGTGTAACACGGTTCTCTAGCGGATAGACTAGGGGATGTAACACGAAACCCCTGAGTCTTTACACCTGTGGGGGTGTAACACGGTTCCCCACAGGAATATGATATATATATATGTATATGCGTTTGCTGTAAGCGCTAAAACAGTGTGTTTGGTGGCCGCGCGTGTCTTGGCTAAAAGCCTTGCTAAGTGTCACCTGTCGCAGGATAAGGTTGGGGGTAGATGGAGAAATAGGATGCATAGCCATGGTATTTCATTTTATTGTGTTACATGAGAGATGCATATTTATATTATGTGGTTTTGCATATATATATAATATGATATGTTATATATGTACACTGGTGCACACTAGCATAGTCTTACCTACTGGGTTAGTTAGCTCACCCCCTCCATATTACGGGTGATACAGGGAGGTAGGGTAGTGACCATCCCGAGTTGAGGTGACTGCTGGTTGAGCCTAGAGATTATTTTATATTTTGAGACTGTTGTATCTTATTTGTGCGACTCAAGTTGTGGGTCCCATTGATTATGATGACGTATGTTGTATATTTATATTATATGAGAATTGGGACGAATGTAGTGCTCTAATTTATGTTATTATATTATGACTGAACCTTGGTATATGTTTTATTTTGTTTTTAATTATCCTTATTTTCCCATACCGTCCGTTCCGGATAATTTATGTTAGGGGCGTGACAATATAGTATCAGAGCATTAGATTGCGATTGTCTGGGTCTTAGGTAGTATGGTCTGGACATTTCCTTTGCGTTAATTTGTTTATGTTGGTGTTGGAGTTAATGATGATGATACTTTTGCAGAATGTCTGGACATGGACGAGGAAGGAGTGGCATGCAGAGGGGTCAGACTAGTAGTCAGGATCCCTTGGGTTATGAGCAAGGAGGGTACCATGAGGTACCATTGGCAGATGGTGGGGTTCCACAGCCGACATATGAGCAGATGATGCAGTTTATGGCGGCTCAGTGGGCCCAGATGTAGGGATTAGGTATGACAGCTGCAGCACCTGCTCCTATACAAGCAGCTGCTCCTGCGTCGGGGAGACACTTATTATGAGGATAATTAATCAATTTAAGAAGCGTGACCCGTCGAAGTTTAATGGCGAGGGGGAACCGATAGAGGCCGAGAGATGGTTAGAGGAGATTACAGAAATGATGGAGACTCTTAGAGTCGAGGGGAATGAGATAAAGATTACGGTGGCAGCGTGCCAGTTCTAAGGTAATGCTGTCCATTGGTGGAGATCATACAGAGAAACAGTGGATGTGTCGATGTTGACTTGGGAGGAGTTCAAGGCAGCGTTTTTGGAGAGATTTTCCCTTTAGTGATGTAGAAAATGAAAGTACAAGAATTTCTGTCATTGGAGCAAGGGAGTTTGTCAGAGCAGCAGTATGAGTGAAGATTTGTGGAGTTGTCACGTTTTGCCCCACAGTACTTGCTGGATGATAATGCAAAGGCAAGGAAGTTTGAATGGGGGTTAAATATGAATATTAAGAAGCAGATCATTAGGATGATGCTTCCTACGTATTCTGGGGTTGTAGCAGCAGCTCTTGCGGTGGAGAGAGATGTTTTTGATTTTCGATCCAAGGCAAGGACTAGTCAAGGACAGGGACAGGGACAGGTCCAGGGGTATGGTTCTGGGTCGAGTTCTAGACAGAGGAAGGGAAAAGAGCAAGCTGAGACTTCCAGAAGGAGGTTTCAGAGACAGCAGGAATTTCCGTATCAGAGAAGTAGTTTTGGTTCTGGTTCGGGTTCTAGTGGCCGGAAGCGGCAGCAGTTTCGGTCCTCGTTGAGAGGAAGTTATCAGGATCAGTATGGACAGAGGCTGTGTTTCAGGTGCAATCAACCATGGCATTTGCAATTTAACTATCCATTTGAAAAAATGTCTCAGGGGAGTGTTGAGTCAGGCGCTCAGCAGGTTGGATCATATCAGACTCAGCAATTTTCTATGATTCCTGCACCACCTATGTAGCAACCCATTCAGCAGATTCAGCATTTTCAGCAGCCGCGTGGTAGTGGCAGTAGTCAGAGGGGTAAGGCAAGGGGAGATGACAGTTCCAGTGGTTGCGGACTTAGGGACGTGCCTATGCACTAGCATTGCGGGATGATATTCCTAACGTTTAAGTGATACGTGGTACTTTTCTTCTGTTTAGCACTTGAATGCATATTTTGTTTGATACTGGCACATCACATTCCTTTATCTCACATGCATGTGTTAAGACGTTGGGGTTGACTTCAGAGAGACTGGAGGAGTCTGTGTGTGGAATCACCGGTGGGTGAGAGTTCATCGGTAAAGTGGATATGTAAAGATTATGTTCTACAGCTAGGTGATGTTCAGTTGTGGATAGATTTGAGAGTGTTAAAGATGAAAGAATTTGATGTCATCTTTAGGATGGATTGACTGTCCACTTATCGGGTGACGATTGATTGTCATCGTAAGTTGGTGACAGCTATTCTTCCGGATGGCACGATGGTGAAGATAAGGAAAGAAGCAAGAGCCGTGTTGCCTTCTCCATTGCTGGATTCTAGGTGTACAGGAAAGTTTTCAACATTTGACTAGTTTGAGGTTGAATGAAGAGGACTCCAGACACTTTCTTCCAAGAGTGGTCTGTGAGTATGAAGATGTGTTTCCAGATGAATTGTTGGAACTGCCTTCGCAGAGAGAGGTAGAATTTGTGTAGAACTGGTACCAGGTGTGGTGCCTATTTTGGTGACGCCGTATCGCAAAGCACCAGCAGAGTTGAAAGAATTGAAGGTGCAGTTGAATGATTTGTATTCTCAAGATTTTATCCAACCTAGTACATCGTCGTGGGGAGCATTAGCAGTTTTTGTAAAGAAAAATGATAAGACTTTGAGATTATGTATGGATTACCGATTGTTGAATTCGGTAACAATTAAGAACAAGCATTCGTTGCCCAAGATAGATGATTTGTTTGATTAGTTGCGGGGTTTAACTTGTTTCTCCAAAATTGATCTTCGGTCAGGATACCATCAATTGAGGATTCGGGAGGAAAATATTCCCAAGACTGCATTTCGTACCTGGTATGGTCACTTTGAGTTTGTGGTTATGCTATTTGGGTTGACTAATGCTCCTCCAGTATTTATGGACTTAATGAACAGGGTTTTCCAACCATTTTTGGATTGGTTCGTGGTAGTGTTCATTGATGACATTTTGATTTATTCTAGTAATGAACATGAACACGAGCAACATTTGAGGGCTGTATTGCAGACACTTCGGGACCATAAGTTATATGCTAAGACTAGCAAATGCAAGTTTTGGTTATCCGAGGTGAAATTTTTGGGACATGTAGTTTCTGGGTAAGGAATTGCAGTAGATCCATCTAAGGTTTCGGCTGTGATGGATTGGGCGCGACCGAGGTCAGTTTTTGAAATCTGTAATTTCTTGGGATTGGCTAGTTATTACCGCCGATCTATTCAGGATTTCTCTCGGTTGGCGGGACCGTTAACTCAGTTGACTAGGAAAGGGGCGAAGTTTGAATGGGATGATACTTGTGAGCATGCATTCAATGAATTGAAGAGAAGGTTGACTGAGGCTCCGGTCTTGATAATACCTAAACATGGAGAGAGATATTCAGTGTATTGTGATACTTCACGTCAAGGTTTGGGTTGTGTGCTAATGCAAAATGAACATGTGGTGGCGTATGGGTCTAGGCAGTTGAAGCCGCATAAGAGGAATTTCCCTACGCATGATTTGGAGTTGGCCGCAGTGGTTTTTGCTTTGAAAATGTGGCGACATTATCTGTATGGAGAGCAGTTCATTGTGTATTCAGATCACAAGAGTTTAAAGTATTTATTCACTCAACGTGATTTGAATATGAGGCAGAGAAGATAAATGGAGTACCTGGAGGATTATGCCTTTGGTCTTCATTATCATCCAGGAAAGGCTAATGTGGTGGCTGACGCTTTGAGCAGAAAGTCACGTAATTTGGCAGCAGCAATGATTCATTCTCAGTGGCATCTCCAGGAAGACGTTTGTGAGTTTGAGTTTTGGTGGGAAGATGACGACGAAGATGGCACTACGTACTCCAGTGTTAATTATTTACAAGTAGTGCCAATGTTAGTGACAAGGGTGATGGAAGCCCAATAGAGGGACCAGTATTGTCAGAATATGAAATATTATCTGTCCTCAGGACAGGAGGCAGAGAATTGGAGGCTATCCACAAATGGACATTTGAAGCTAAGAGATAAGATCTTTGTGCCTGATGTGGATGGAATCAGATAAGAAGTACTTCGGGATTTTCATCATTCCAGATTTGCTGTGCATCCCGGAGAAACTAAGATGTATAAAGACTTGGGACGGCAATATTGGTAGAGTGGTATGAAGAAAGAGGTGGCAGAATTTGTATCTCATTGCCTGACCTGTCAGCAGGTGAAGGCCGAGCACCAGAGGCCGGCTGGGTTGTTACAGCCATTGCCCATGGCACAGTGAAAATTGGACCACGTGACCATGGACTTTGTGACAGGGTTGCCGAGGACTAGGAGGCGGCATAATGCAATTTGGGTGATTGTGGACCGATTGACGAAGTCAGCTCATTTTCTAATCATAAGGAATAAAGATTCTATGGAGGAGTGGTGTCAACTCTATGTTCAGGAGATTATTCGGTTGCATAGGACACTGTTATCGATTGTTTTGGATCGGGATCCAGTGTTCACGGCTCAATTTTGGCAGAGTTTGCAGGAGGCACTAGAGACTCAGTTATGTTTTAGTACATATTTTCATCCGCAGATAGATGGGTAGTCTGAGCAGACGATTCAGATTTTGGAAGACATGTTGAGATCCTGTGTGCTGACGTTAGGAGGGAACTGGGAGAGCCATTTACCATTGGTGGAGTTTGTGTATAATAATAGTTATCAGGCAAGCATTGGTATGGCTCCGTATGAAGGTTTGTATGGACGACCTTGTAGATCTCCATTGTGCTGGGCGGAAGCCGGAGAACCTGTAACGGTTGGTCCTGACTTGGTGAGAGAGGCATCAGAGAAGATTCAAGTCATCAGACAGAGACTTTTGACGGCTCAGAGCAGGCAAAAGAGTTATGCAGATAAACGGAGGCGGCCGTTGGAATTTCAGGTCGGTGATTTTGTGTTTTTGCGAATTTCACCAAGGCAAGGTGTAGTACGTTTTGGGAAATGTGGAAAACTTTCTCCACGATATATTGGACCATTTGAGATTGTGGCGATGATTGGTGTGGTGGCATGTTGGTTAGCACTTCCTTCACAATTGGTTCGGGTTCATAATGTATTCCACATTTCTATGCTCCGGAAGTATATACCGGACCCTTCTCATGTTGTTAGTTGGGAGGAATTGGACATCGAGGAGGACATGACAATTGAGAATCTACCAGTTTAGATTGAGGACAGGTGTGAACAGGTTTTGCATGGCAAGACCATCCCGTTGGTTTGTGTCTTGTGGCGACACCGTGGAGTCGAGGAATCCACGTGGGAGCGTGAATCGGTGATGAGAGTGAGATACCCTTCTTTATTCGAGGATTGATTTTGTATTGTGAATTTCGAGGACGAAATTCTTATAAGGGTGGGAGTATGTAACACTCGATATTTTATTTTGGTATATTTTGTATTATTTAAGAGAAAATAAAATAATTAAAATGAGTTTAAATGTATTTTTATATTTTACACGGGCTGAGTTAGCTCGGATTGAGTTTGGGCTGGACAAAGTGGGCCAAGGGCCCGGGTTCCTTTATTTCTTCCTTTTTCCTTTTTCCTTTTCCTTTCCCGTTTCTTTTCTTTTTCTTTTGTTCCTGCGAGAAACCAGAGAAGAGAGAGAGAGGAGGAGGAGGAAGAAGAGAGAGAAAAGAGGAGAGAGAGTGGTTTGAGGCGAACCAATAGTCGATCCAGGTAGATCTCGACGCGGTGATCGTCGTGGTGAGGTCCGTTTTGTGAGATTCAAAGCGAGATAGGAGAAATCTGAGATTGAAGGTTGAAAAGCAAAATGGTTTTCTTCATTTTTTTTCATTTCTCTTCAGATTCGAGGTAGGTGGGACTTAGATTCGTATTCTAGACGTCGTAGGGAGCATTTTGGTATATACATATGCATGTTTTGATGAAATGTGGAAGAAGTTTTATATATATATGTCTGTGTGTATATATATATGCATAAATGTTGATGGATCTTGCATATTTTCGAGTAATTTTTAAAATAAAAGTTATAGAATCATGATATATATATGTGTGAACAATTATACATGAGTTTTTGTTGAATTGGAGCTTGGATCGAGTGATTTTGGGGTTACTTCGTGTGAGGGACGAGCCCAGAATGGGTTCCCGGTCTCGGTGGTCCGGACCGGCAGTCGGGTGGTCCAGACCGGCTAGGTGGTGGTCCGGACCACTGAGAGTTATTTTGACTGGTTTGATTAGTTTTGACCTCCTGATGCTTGTTTGAGGTCCCAGAGATATTTTTATGTGTTTTATAAGTGTTAAATGAATTCCAAACCATGAATTAGATGGATGTGAATGTGTTTACTTTGAGTTAATGT
>JAVXUM010005784.1:0-10429 GCA_035590655.1 Pouteria glomerata | reverse complement strand
TTTTAATAAACAATCAATCATACTAAAATTAATATTCATGTTATCTTTGGATATACAATCATATTAACTAAGTATGT
This sequence comes from Pouteria glomerata, assembly GCA_035590655.1. Taxonomy (NCBI): domain Eukaryota; kingdom Viridiplantae; phylum Streptophyta; class Magnoliopsida; order Ericales; family Sapotaceae; genus Pouteria; species Pouteria glomerata. The sequence goes on along the minus strand of JAVXUM010005784.1, from coordinate 10,352 downwards.
CAATATGTTTCTTTAATGTCATTAATTATAAGCAATGGTCCACCTTTGGGTGACCTCTTAACAATATAATTAATGATTTCAATTGTTCATTTCAACTTTTATGTCATTTAATAGCATCACATAAATATGAACAATTGAAATGTCCATGAATAAAATGTCTAATTAATCTTTTAGCTAGGCCACTTTGGTGACTAACAAGCCCTCATGTTATAGACATTTTATTATCTCTAATATTTCAACATATATATCAACATGTACATATACATCATTACACAGCAGGCTTCGGCCAAATGAAACCAACACACGGCAACCAAAATTTTTGGCCTCAATTGCAATCTTGATCCACACGGATTAAACCTTTAAGCCAATCAAATTCGGCCAATTGCCGAAGTCCTTGAAAGGTTACATACACGGCAATGGTAATTAAGGCAATTAAAGTAAATTCAAAAGTTTCACTTCATGGGCAATTAATGGTCATAGTAGCATGCATATCAATATCCAGCAATCAATTCATTATACATATATCAATTTATATATATATATGTTAGTCAAACCTAATCCATTCGGCAATCATTAATGGCCATACAGATAATTGGTTGCATGCATCATATATCTTCATCAATTGCATCAATTGCATACTTGCATGCATAGACAATTGATTTGTTAATGCCCAGTCACTTTTGTTTTTTTTTTTTTTTGGTACAATTTGACTACCGAAACAGAAACAGAAACATTTCGTTAACACGCATATATATTTCAGTAACAAAACAGAATCTCACAGAGATCAATGCAATTCTGGGCAATTTATGGCTTTGACCGAAAACATGAGAATTAGTGGCAAATCATTCATCCTTTAATTTTCTTTACACGGAGAAATCAAAAAATGTTAAGGCCATGCTCTGATACCAATTGTTAGAAAATTTTAATATATAACTTTTATTTATGGATCTTTTCAACAATTTTTGGATCATCCTTGTATAAAACTTTAGAGAAATCAAGAACTTTCCTTGATCCATGCCTTCTTGATTGTTCTTGTAGTGTTTTTTTTCCTCTCTTCCTTCTTCTTTACTTCTTCTCTTTAATGGTTAAGAGAATTCAATAATGGCAAAATTCTTTTCTTTGTAACTGCTATGTTCTGTTGGTTATTGAAAGGAGAGGGAAGAGTCTTTCAAATAAAATCCTTTTCTGATTTTTAATTTGCCTTAAGACCCAATCACCATCACACTGGGCTCAATCTCATTAAAATCAGCCCATAATTACATGGGCCACATAATTAGATTATTAAAAAATAAATATAATCTAACATAGTGAACTAAACACAGTCCAAAATATAATAATCCTCTGACACGCATTAATGATCAAAATTTATCAATCTCGACTAACTAATAATAAAGGGCCTCCTAGTAGGATTAAAAAAAAATTATGTAAACTTGTTTAATAAATAGGTTTAGTTTGAATATTTGTCTAGTTATGTTCACGTAAGGAGGCGTCTAGAGTTACAAATTTTTCAAAAAAAATCAAAAGCTTTAAATTTTTTCTAATTAGATTTCATCATATATATATATATTTTTTTTTTCACTTCAATACTAATTTTTTTTTGAACTTTTGTGGAACTCGAAATGGCCTTTAAGTTTAGTCAAACTCATATCTGAACTTGCAAACGTAAATTAAACTTGAACTTCTCTGTGAGGTAAACAAAGCCACACAAACCTTAATTTGTACTGAATAGCAAATGAACAAATTTGAAAACAAAAATGTTTTTATAAAAATTATAAATACTTAAACAACCCTATAATTTAATATATAATTATTTTTGACCAAAAATATCCACACAAAAATCATAAATACCTAAAAAAACCTATGATGTAATCATAATTATTTTTTTACCAAAACGTTCCTTATAAAAATCATAAATACCAAAGAATTTCAATGATTTAATATATTTAAAATATTTTTTAGACAAAATGTCCTCATAAAAATCATATAAAACCTACAAACCCTATAATTTAATACGTGATTTTTTAAATAAAAATATCCACATAAAAATAATAAATATCTAAGAATTTCAATAATATATAAAAGTGTATATCTTTGAAAAAATATTCCGGACAAAAATGTCCTCATATAAATCTTAAATATATAAAATAATCCTATAATTTAATACATAATTGTTTTGACCACTTTTTGGACAACAATGTTCTCATAAAAATCATAAACAACTACAAAACCTATGTTGTGTCTAACTTGCCGTAAAAAATTTATAATTTTTGTTTTATATAATATGTCATAGTGGGATAAGCTTTACCTGGTAGTTGCCTGAATGGCAACCCATTTTAAATTCTATTTGTAATGGCCTAGTTTTCTGTATTTACTTACTTATTTATATATTTTTAGGGTATGTTATACTATTTTGTGGGCTTATCTGAGTTTTGGTTAACTTTTTTGGTTAATGTCACATTAAATTTTGACCATAGTTTAGTTTTGCCTTAACATTTGAAACTTTTTTGGGTTAGGGTTTGGCATGTGCATGGATTATGTTGTATCGTGCACACGAACTGGTTGTGGAGAATTTCGTGCGCATGATTGGTCTAGTTTACTCTTGCACGCACTAATATTCTTATCCTATGCACACGGTGACTGAGATTGTTTTCTATCCTTACTACCTATTGATTTCTTATTTTATATGAATATATTTGTGCTTATATGCTGTTCTTCTAGTTGTTGAGCTCTACGTGTATTCAATTCCTTATTTATTCTTCTTATCCACTCCCATATCTATCAAATCATTTTGAATATTTGGTTGGTTTGAGTGAGAGTATGTGTTTCTGTGTGAGAATTTTAGACAAGATAAGAGAGGGAAAGAGTTTAGTAAATGTTGTAAGCTTGGAGTGTGAGGTTGTTACGGTAGTGCTCACGACCTGATGTTTGTGTTTTGGAGATCTCTAGTAATTAGGGAAGGGTACAATCGTGGTTTGTGAGGGTATGTTTCAAATTTCATAACTCGATGAGTGAACTAAATAATCACATGCAATAAACATAAACCAACCACAATCCTAATCAGATCCATACAACCAGCTTATAGCAGACATTCATAATAAAATAATAATATCGAAAGGCTCGGTCTAACCAGGCAACAGTGGTCCAATGTAATAACTAGTATAATGTCTGGGCCCATTGGCCTCTGCAACCACTTTGAAAATCAAAGATAAATACTAAACACAAAACAATACATCTTCAAGATAAATAAGTACTCATATTAGCTCCAACTTCTCGGATGAACAAAAGAATAACTATTTGAATAAAATAAAATATGACAGGGCCTACCTAAGCCTTGAGATCTGTACCTACAACACATTTTGTAAGGACATGGGCACTAATCCATGTATATATATATAATATACATCACATGCCCTAACAAAATACTGCCATATAAATAATAATAGCAATAACAAATAAACACTTTAACATAATCATAATGTCATTAACATCTAATAAATCAAATATCGTCATCATATCCCAACATTAGTATTATAAATAATCCTTTTAATTTTTTCAATTATCTTTTACCATTTCACATTAACCAAAAAAAAAAAAAAAAAAGGTCATACCCTGACCTTAGGGACCCCCACCGCTCCTGCCCTGGAGTATCGTGTAGGAAGTAAATCGCGGGATATGCATCAGTAGCACAGTGTTAGGGGGTTATCTTTACTGATCGTGCAATGCAGGAGCAAGCCCGTGACAGGACTTGAATCCGCGCCGGCTGACTGCCATCACAGCACCCCCCATCTTTTGCCATCTGACCTATGCCCCAGGGGCCCCCACCGCCCCTGCCATTTCACATTAACACATCACACGTGGGATGGATACTCTACAAGAATGACCTATGATTAGCAAGCACAGTCCAAATCAATGTCATCTTTTATGGACCAATACCCAATGGAAATGATAAACCAAGTCGTTTTCGTTTATGAGCTTGGGCTTTAGAGCTTACGCCAAGTCAACGTCGTTGTTTATGAATCAATATCCAATTGTCACAATACATTAATATTAGTGTGATATTGTAGGCTACTAACTTACTATTATGATAACCAAATCATGTGTAGGTTTACCGATAATCAATCTAAAGGTAATCACGTACCCTCTTATTTTTTCAGCATCCACTAACCTCGAAACAACAACCAACAATCACTTCTTATCATATTTCCATTATCATTACCAATACCATTCCCTTATCTAATAGCATCATTCAGATCATTTTTTAAGTCACATCTCAAATTACATGCATATCCCAAATTATATATGTATTCGTTTTTCTATCATATTTCATTCTTTTTTCACTTTATTATCCTTTTTAGAAATTTAATATCAAACTTTGAGGTGAAACATTTGAACTAAATAATATAGAAATTAATCAACTTAAGAAAAGGTTAGTCTGGGTGCCCGAGGCCCTATGCCTATGCATTCTGGGAGCTTAGTGAGGGCTCTCTTCCTGTATGCCTAGACCTGAGGGTTCATGCACCTAGGTTCACTTCAGTGGCTATGTGACTGTTGCTTTTGTTTAATGGTTCCCTAGTTTAAAATTCAATCTCGAATTTGGAAATTATTTTCTTTAAGTGTTGTATTTATCATTCATCCTTAGTTACATATGTACACATTTACATAACAAATTTAAGGTTACATAACTCAGGAAAGGTAAATCAAAAAATCTATTCATTGTTGGTCAGGGGTGGAAACGAGCCGAGCCAAGCCGAAAATTAATATGTTTGAGCTCAGCTTGAAAGTTTTGTAGTAGGCTCGAGCTCGAGTTCAAATAGTTGGTTGAGCTCAAGCTCGGCTCAATAAAGGAAATATAGTATTCAAACTCGGCTGCCGAATAGCTCAGTTAAGCATTAAGCTCGAATAGGATCGAGTTTGAGCTCGAATAAGGTCGAGTTTAAGCTCGAATAAAACAAAAAAACTACCAAAAATTGGGATATTGATGTCTTAATTTCATTACAAGACTTACACCATACATATATGCATGTTATTTCTTATTCGTGACACTACATTGTGTCCAGGTTCCAAAATGTTGTCTAGTAATTCCATTGATCGATTCATAGAAGCAAGCACTTAAAATATAGCACACACATTCTCATAAAATGAGATGAGTTGTGATGAAGAAAATGAGGTTTCCAAATGGGAGATATTAGTGAGACAGACAGACATATACATATGCACTCTATTTCAAGTAATAAGAAGTAAACACTTGAAATTTTCAAGGAAAATACTTAATTCCTGAGGTAGATACATGATCTAATTACATTGAGCTAAGTCCTGTTCTGAGCAAGGACACTAATTGTTCAAAAACTAATCTATCGTGAATAAGAGCTTTGTTAAACAACTCCCACAAAACCACCCGAGTTTGTATCCTGACACTGATAAATTTGCCAAATCTAAGCCAGGGTTGCGCTTCCCATTCTATAAGTAGAAATCTGAAATAGATCATTAACAAATAGCATGTGTAGCAATAAAAATCCTAGATTTTAGTTGGTGTGAGAAGGTACAACGTATGAATGCAACAACTGTTGATCAAAAAATAAATTTATAATAGATACCATGGTCATTGGTCAAACAAGATTGTGATCATGGGTTTGATTATTGGGCTGATTCAACAAGGATTATAGAATAAATTCAATGCACTTCATTCTTCAAGGTTTTTGACGGCTTAATTAATTTAAATTCAAAGATAATTAAGACCACCAATGAATTATAGTCAGCAATCAAAACCCCATCCTTTCATTTTATGCTCAAGAGTTTTGATTGCTTAACCCACAAATTGGATTGTAAAATTAATCTTAATACAAATTTGTAGAGTAATTAAAACTAAATAACAAAAATACCAGAAAGTAAATTCAAGGAATTCAACTGTCATCATCTTACAATTTATTTATGAATTGTCATCCTGATCTTCTAGTGTGATCGTCTCATCAAACCACCTAGGGGGATTAAATCCGAAACCCCCTAAAATATTTCATTTCAATGGTAAAATAGTGCAACTAGCTTTATTGAAATAGTTGTGAAAGCAACAAAATAATTCCAGAAAACCAAAAAATAAAAAATAAAAACAACAAAATATTTAATCTCATCTTACTAAAAGGGTTATGTGGCATCTCATCTAGTACGAGCAAGATTAGCCCCATGCAATCATACTAAAGATTCAAAGGGCAAGCTTGCACGAGCAAGATTAGCCCGATGCTGCCTTTTGGACTCATGATGCTGAATGTTATTCATGTCAAAGTCCTAAAGAACTTACCAAAAGCAACTGAATGCATTAATCTACGCATCTGTATTCAAGATTCAAGCCATGTGAAAACAATAGAGCATGGATTGCAAGCATTTCTCATTCCAAATTCATCTAAATACAATATAACATTACAAGTGTGTATTGAAAGTGCAAAGTTAATAAAGTAGTTTGGTGATGGAAAAAACAAGATGGCAATGGCACCCCACAAGCTTCTACTTATTACGATGTGTCTTAACAGCATCTAGAAACCATTACAGCTTCTCAATTCTAATGCCAAATTTGGAGTACTTATTGCCATTAGCAACATAAGGGTGGACCTAAAACAACAGTAGCGAAAGTTTTAGGGTGTGAAATTGACAATAGTATATTATAGCAATTTTCTAGAAAAAAGAAACATGAACTGTAACCAAAAGAAGTAATTAACTACTTAAAACATGGTTCTTCATCCTTCAATAGCAAATGTAGAGGCCTAATATAATTGAACAACATATTCATGTAGTGGAGAAGGAAGAGAGCAAGAATTAGCTCAATTTTTTTTTTTTTTTTCCAAAGAAAACAATGAAATAGAACTAAAATCTAACCTCCATTGTTAGGAACTCCAGAGAAGGGCAATCTCCCAGGAAAGCAACCAAGGAAAATAGCTGAAATGTTACAATTAAAAAACAACTACCATGACGTACCTACAAAAAAAAAAAAAAAAAATTACCATGACATAAAATACCTTAATGAACCATGTCATTGTTATGCGTGGAATCTTGACATGAGAAAGTCGGGTCGTGGTGGTCTTCACACACCCAATCTGGTATCATCTATCATTCTTTTCATACTTTATCCCCAAAAATTCCAAAGATTAGAAATCCATACCTAATAGTTGATTTCACAGTTGAAATTGTAGTTTCTAATACCTAATTTTCATGTCCTTGGAAAGGGCAACAAGGAATAAGCTAAAAAAATAAAATATATAAACAAAACAATAACTATATTTTATTCCATAGATTAAAAAGCAAGTTTAATAGTACTCAGAACATAAGAAACAAAAAATACAACATTCCATAGCATCACAAGTCTCTTCCAAAGCATCTTATCTATTTAAAGAAAAAATCTAACAAATCTCTAAATAAAATAAAAATGACAATATGCTAGCATCACATTAACTTTGCATCTTCTTTCATAATAAGTCCCTTCATTTAATAGGCCAAATTCTATAACTATAAAAAAATAAAAAATCTCAAATTGAATATATCAATAAAGATAGTATTTTACCTCGATCGGACATGTTATCAAGAAATGGGCAAAATGATTTTTTGCGATTTTTTTCTATCTATACAAATACAAAATATCAAACAAAAAAAAAAATAATATGTCTAACATCATTCTTTGCAAATATAACTACATCATTAAAATAACTCAATAACATAATATTATTACCTTTGCCTTTTTCTTCACACCATGAAGTACTCGAATCCAATCCCCCCCACACATATCAAAGCTTCAATAGTTTTTAGAGTTAAAGAAGTACAATATGAATCGATAACTCGACCACCAATACTAAATATAGATTTCGAGCCTACGTTGGAAATTGGGATAGCAAAAATATCAACTGCCACCTTAGATAAAATTTGAAATTTCAAATTATTGGCCTTTCACCATTCTAATGCACTAAAATTAGTGTGTGAACTTGCTTGACATATATATACTCCATCTTCAAGATAAACATCTAATTCTGATTTAATTGAATGATTTCTTTCTTTTGTTCATACGTATGACATTAGTTTGGACCAACCTGAGGATGATATTAGAAGCTAGAGATAGTGCCACCTCCAAAGAAATCCATCCCTCCACTACATGCTTCATCACTATACAATTGCACATAATCATCAAAATCTTCAAAAAAGGCTTTTTTAACTTCATCAACATTTCTTTTACACTCATCTTCTCGATAAATTTCAGGAAAACACATTTCAGCTCCAAGAAATTTACACCTCGGATCTAAAATATTAGTAATAGACATTACTGAATTGCATTCACTCCAATATTTGTCAAATTTTCCCTTCATCTTCCTTGTCATTGCATGCTTAAAATCATTATCATCGTTTGAAGCTCAGTCAAAAACGTGTTTCACCCTTTACACTTTAGTTAGATACAAGTTAGAAGTAGGATAATCACTACCAGATATAATACTAGTAGCCACACTAAAAACTTCAATTAGTTGACAAATTTTCTCAATTTTATCCCAATCCCCCGATTCTGGCACATAGTTTTAAGTTGGTTCTTTTTCCTTCAATCTTGGAAAGAAATTCCCTAAATTTTAATGCACTTTCCAACATATCATATGTGGAATTCCATTGAGTAGGATAATCAAAAATTAAATTTTTTTTCTTTAATTTATAACTGTTGCACTATTTCACAAAATGTTCGAAGTCTCACCTCAGAAGAGTTAATAAACCTCATACTTTCATGCACATTCTCAATTATATCTTTAATCTCACTAGGTCCATCTTGCACTGACAAATTTTGGATATGAGCGTAACATCGAATATGAAATAATCTTCCACCACCGACTAACCTTGTGCTTCTTGAAAATTTTTCTTTCAAAATCCTCAAACATATGTCTTTATAAGAAGCATTATCAACAAAAATATAGAAGACTTTATTATCTATCCCCCAATCCATCAAACATTTGTAGATAGCATTAGCCACATCAACTCCACAATGAAAAGATGGCACATACCGGAAATTAAGCACACACTTTTGTAGCCTCCATTCAGAATCAATAAAGTGGCTTGTAATTACCATGTAGCTAATCTTCTAATTTAGCGACTTCCACATATTGGTGGTTAAACTAATTTTACCAATGCTTTTTAGCAACACTTTCAACTTATTCTTCTCAAGTTCATATACTACCATGTAATCAGTCCTATGACTCTTAGGAGAAATCTTCTCAAACTCAGGATTTGCAACCTTCATCATAAAATTGTAACCATATTCCTCAACAATAGTGAATGGATGATCATGCATGAGAATCCAATGACCTACTCCCTCTCTTATCCCTGAGTGAAATACTTTCCACCAGGTTACATAAAAGGAGGACCCATTAACCTTTCATTCACATTTGATCTCGCTAGTTGGAACTTTGATTTTTTTTTTTTTTTTTGGCTCTAATTTTCTTGTCACACATGACTCCAAATGTCATTTCATATGAGTTGTTGCCCCACTTGCACTCATTGATTATTTAGTTTCAATGTATGCATTGGACTTTTTTTCACCCTATTTGGAAGTTCATTTTCTTGAACTCCAACCAAATAGTAGATTTTTTTTTTTTTTAATCTTTTTCTCTAGTCATCATTGGTAGTTCTTCACTCAAGTTTGCTTATCTCTACGAGAATAATCAATCTCAATAGTTTCATTATTTGGAGTAGAAGAAGAAGAAGCACAAGTGTGTGTTTCAGATTGTGGGGATTCTCTAGGTGGAGACAACATTCCTATTAAAGTTAAATAATAGAATAGATTTGGAAATCAAAACAAATTTGAAGATAAAATAACCATAGAACAAAAAAATATAAAAATCCTAAATCTGTCTTTACTTTCTCTTGGAAGAAACCTAAATTTGAAGTTTGAAAGATTCCTTAATAAGGAGTTTTGACATAAAAGCTTTGGATGCCTTTGAATGAGCTAATATGCTAAGACCCATTAAACACCCATGTAATGCAAAATTAAGCTAACCTATTAAACAACCATTTAAAATATTATGAAATGAAAAAAAATGGCCGTAGAAAAATTTATAAGAATGCATGTGCATGTTTACATACGTAATTAAATATTTCAACCTATCACAGAACTCTTACCTATAATTAGATATATATTTTCTTATATATTCTTCATAATCTAAAATTCAAACCCGTATATACGAGAATTATTAAAAGAAGGCAATGAAATTGAAATACAAAAAAAGTTTTCCATAGAATCATGCCATAACCATTATATAGAGTAAATGTCACGCCCCGAACCCGGGGGCCCGGGGTCGTGAGTGTTATAGCAAGCATATCATGATCTCAACGGTCTCCGTATC
>JAVXUM010005726.1:0-10431 GCA_035590655.1 Pouteria glomerata | reverse complement strand
GGTTATTGTGCTACGACTAGACACCCTGCACTTGGGGTTGAGCCAACATTGAATACAAATTGGCCGAGCAAGCAGCTATCCTATGGACATAATGGATACACTATCTAACCAATTTAAGACTTCTAAGACCTCATCATCATTAACCTCATCCCTATAATCAACTTTATCTCCCAATGTCAAAACTTTTTCTAATGAGTCACCCATAAATTCTTTCTCAAAATATTCCTTGGCGACTATTTTAATAAAATCTATCTTTCTAGTATTCTCATCACCAACGATTGCCTTATGACTTTAAAGATGTTCATTTCAGCCATCAAATCTCTAAAGAAAATCTTCATGAGACCATTCCTATAGTTGATGATATAATTGGTGGTTAGTAGAAAACATCTCCCTAAAATGACAGGGATCAATGGAGAAGAACCTTGAGGTGTAAGTTGAGTGTTTAAGATAATAAAATCCATTAGATAACAGAGCTTGTCAACATGAATGAGTACATCTTTTAAAACAACCCTATGAGTCTTAACCAACTGATTGGCTAATTGTAAGGTTACCCTAGTTATCTTTAGCTTCCCTAACCCCAGTTGTTGTTAAACTATATAACGAAGGAGGTTAACACTAGCACTTAAGTCTAAAAGGGCTTGCTTTACCTTATGCTCTCCTATAACACATGAAATAGTTAGATAACCTCGGTCATTATATTTGGGTAGGGTCTTATTCTGAAGGATGGCACTAACTTGTTCCGTCATGAATGCTTTTTTTTTTTTTTTTCACACCCAACTTTCTCTTAATAGTGCAAAGATCTTTCAAGAATTTAGCATAAGAGGGCACTTGCTTAATGGCATATAATAAAGGTAGGTTGATACTTACTTGCTTAAAAACCTCAATGATCACTGAATTCAACAACTTCTTTTTTTACTTATTCAACTGGCTCAGAAAGGGTAGTTGAGGTTAGAATTCTACAATTTGCTCTCTCGCTTTATTTCCATCCTTATTCTCCTCAACTTTATTCTTTTTCTTCTTCTTGACTATCTCATCTCTTATAATTTCTTCCACAACATCATCATTTTCCATTCCCTTGTCACCATTACTTTCTCATCTCTCAACTCTAAACTCTTCTTTCTTAATATTTTACCCATTCACTCTATACACCATCATTTTCTTTCTTAGGCCTTTCAATCACCTTTCCACTCCTTAATGTAGTAATTGATTGCACATGCTATTGGTTTGATTTCTCCCCTGAAGTCTCACTCGTATGAACTTATCTTTAAGGGTTTTAAATGGTTTAAGAAAGTAATCTACCCTTTTTAGATTGACTCTGACTCTATACAAGCTTGGTTAATTGGGTCCTATTGTTCTCAATAGCTATATTAGTTTGCTCTGATTCTTAGTAGTTTGATTGTTAATACCTATTTAACCTTGAATGAAACTACTGAAGGGTATTTTCTAACAGAGACATCCTTTATTAAGGTTGGAAGGAGCAAGAAAATGGACTTTGAGCTTTACCTTGAGAAAGGTTTGAATTGAATTTTGAAGGATATGGTGCACTAAGTTGATTATTTCTCCATAAGAAGTTAGTATAAGTCCTCAACCTAAAGTGATACGATTAGGAAGTAGGGGTGGTCCTGACTGAGTATGGGGTTCACTTTGGTAATGCTTAGGCAAAGTATGTAAGGTGTTAGAGTTTGACATTTGCTCGTACAATGCTACTTTAAAGGCTAGCATGCTGCAGCACTCATTGGTACTATGATCAGAAATATCACATGTGACACATTTTACTTTTCTCTCACTAGCTATATTTACCTTCTTAATATCTAATGATTCTCCCTTTTTAGTTAAAGCAGCTATCCTAACACTCAAATTATCATTCTCATTCAACTTTAACTCTCTTGTAGGTTATGCTTGTGGCCCTCTAGACTTTAACTATGTAGGTGGTGTTGCCTCCTAAGCCTTAGTATTTTTGCTAACTCCTCTAAAAACTCATAATCTTCCTTAGCAAACCTATCTAGAAACTGACCATAACTCATGGTACCCACTAACTACTTAAGTTTAAATAGCAAAGAATCATAGAAGAATTTACATAAATGCCAAATTGAAAACCTATGATGTGGACACACATTACACAAATTCTTAAACCTCTCCCATTCTTGAAAAAAATGACTCACTAAGTTAGCATGCAAAGTTCATGCTCTATTTTTGTTTCATCCATGTTCTGTGAGCAAAAAAAATTGTTTCAAGAATTCTACTTGTATTTCCTTCTATGTGCCAATGGAACAGGGTCTTATATAATTAAGCCAATTTTAGGCTTTATCTTTTGATGACAACGGAAACAACTGCAACCATATGGTTTCTTCATTTACATTTTTATCTATGCATAAAGTGCACACATCTTTGAATTCTTTCATATATGTTCTTGCTCGTCCAATTGTAAATTTATATTGGGTCGACCCCAAGTGCAGGGTGTCTAGTTGAAGCACAATAACCGACAAGAACCGGATCGTGTCCACAGATAGCCGAAAGCAAAAACAATGAACTAAACTAATTTGGAAGAGTTATTGGAACAATTGATCTCACAATGAATGGTGGAACTACTTTGGTTTTGCAATTGATGTGTTGTTAAGAAATTTTTTTGGTTAAACAAAATCGTGAAAAGTCTTAGAATCAATATAAGTCTATGGTAAATTATATATAATTTCCATATTTTATCCACTTATCTACCTTTAAAGAAATAGATCAAAAAATGATTCCTTGAAAATTATGTTAAAACAAATCAATTTTGAATTGACTGAAAATTAAGTACAATTCATGGTGAAGAAATTTAATCAAACACTTGGAATGTATGATCTATAGACTATATATATAAGCAATCTGAATTTAGCATTCATCATACTATTTTTCATCAGCGAATATGATAAATCTAACCATTATCACACAAACAATGTCCATAAACAACACAAACCAAACATCAAATCAAAATTTCAACTCCCAATTCAAAATAGATTCAATTTAACTATGGATTGTTCACATAAAATCAAAAAATCTGACATTTAATTCAAAATCTGGAAATGTATATACAATTCATCCATGAAACTTATATTGAATCCAAGAAAAAGAACTACTCACTGATAAAGAAAGATAATCTCCATGAATAAACACAGATACTGTTCATTTTCTGGAACAAATTCAATAAAAATTGAACTAGATCTACTTTCTCTCTCTAAATTCTCTTTCTCTACAATTGAAAGCTGGAAAACTGAAATGTACGTAATTCTTTTCTCTCAAACGATCTCACTGTTCCTTATATACATGTCAAAACCAATGTACAAAACTACCCCTACAAATCAGACTAAATTACAAGTTATAGAAAATGCAGATTGGTTCGAACAAATGTTCGAACAGAATCATGGTTCAAACCAACATTCGAACAACATTCGTGGACTTAGAATTTTTCTTCGAGTTGAACTCTGCACAGGTTCTGTTGTTCTAACCATGGTTCGAATAACCATGGTTCTAATAAGTGTCCGTTCGAACCAACGTTCGAACTAATTGCTGGACTTAGAATTTTTTCACAGCTCTGAATGATCTTGCCCTTCTGTTGATCAAACCAAGGTTCGAACAAGGGATGGTTCGAACCAGCATTCGAACCTCTTTTTTAACACTTAGTCATTTCTTCAGGTTCTCAACTTGCAGTAGTCTCTGTTGATCAATCACGCATTCTAACAAATTTCCGTTCGAACAAGCATTCGAACCAATTTTTCTGGACTTAGACTTTTTCAATGCTTCAACTGCTGTTGATTCTCTTGTTACTAGAACCAGTGTTCGAACAGTTTTATGGTTCAAACCAGTGTTCAAACAAGTTTCCTGATTTTCTACTGTAAGTCCAATTTCCTGCTTTCTTCATTCCAAAACACCTGCAAGTAACCAAATTTCACATTAATACATCAAACTTCATTTTTCTCTTTTTTTAGCACCTAAATCCTCCTACTGATCCTTAGATTGAAGTCAATGATTGTACTTTTTATGGTACAATTAATAGCCCAGAGCCGGCAGAAAATTTATACAGACCAAAGGAGGCGACCTTTGGAGTTTTAAGTGGGGAAGCATATATTCTTGAGAGTATCACCGCGGAAAGGAAAATTCGGCTTTGGTAAGCGAGGTAAGTTATCTTCCCGTTACATTGGTCTGTTTGAAATTCTAGCTTGGGTAGGAGAAGTGGCATACAGGTTGGCTCTACCACCACAACTGTCTGGAGTACATGAAGTATTTCATGTTTCAATGTTGCGAAAGTACGTTCCAGACCTCACGCAAGTCTTAAATTGGTCGGAGTTGGAAGTGGATTCAGATGCTTGGTACGAGGTACAACCGGAGCAAATTTTGGATACTCGAGACCAAGTGCTTCGAGGTAAGGCTATTCCATTGGTCAGAGTGTTGTGGAAGCATCACAATGTAGAAGAGTCAACCTGGGAATGTGAATCGGAGACGCGGGAGCGATTCCCTACTTTGTTTTCTTGAGTCCCTTTTATTATAATGTATACAAAAATTTCGAGGATGAAATTTTTATAAGGAGGGGAGAATGTAATATCCTATATTTTCAAATACATACATGTGAAGAAGCTTATATGTGTTGATGATGATGTTTTAATTCTAAGTTAAGGGATATTGTTAGTATTCAAATTTTGACTAAAGATAGATGAAATTTAAATTGTTTAGAACCTCAATTAGATAAGTTTGACAATGGTTTAAGATTGATAATTTAAGTTCTTTAATGGCATAGATTGGTTTAAGTACTTAGAAGAGAAATCCTAAGTGTTAAAGAAGTTTAAGTGTTAGAAGCTTAGGTAAATTGTGAAAGGAATTTTTTTTTATTCCTAGGGGCAAAATGGTAATGTAATCTATGATGGAAGAACACACTTGACGGAGGCCCAGCCATGTAGGAAGAAAAGAATTCCAAATTGTTAGTAGAAAGAACAAGTGCAAAAAGTTTGGTTATATGGAAAATTTTGCTCCAATTTGACCTAGTCAAGGTATGAATTTTTGACCAAGCTTGCATAGACCAATAGGGGACCAAGGGAGGGTGATTTGGAGGGGTGATGTGGCCGGCCAATGGTGGAGAAAAAACTATGCATTCAGCTGAAATAGAGTTGGCCGAATTGGGTCTAGTTTGGTCCATTTGTTGTTTTGTTTGTTTATGTATTAAGTGTGCAATCTTAGTTAATGAGGTGGGTCCCACAAAATTTAATTTGGAAGACTTATGTGTAAGTAGGAAATTAATGAAAGACCAAGTGAAAACTTCTCATTGGAGAATTGAATTCAAAATTACGAAAATGAAGACCATGCCTACCCGGGTGTGTATAAGGCCATTCGGCCAAATGTGATGGTGTAAAGAACCATTCGGCCAAGCTAGACAATTGAGAAGAAATTGAAGCGAAAATAGGAGAAAAGGGGGAAGAAGAAAGAAAATGAAGAGATGAAGAGAAATAGAAAGAAGAAGAAGAAGAAGAATAGATGAAGAAAAACTAAGAAAGGTAAGTTTTCTTTAAATTGTTGAAAGCAAGTTCAAGTAAACCTAGGCTTAAATTTGGAGAGCAATTAAAGAAGAAATATTGGTTTTCTTGAAGGAAATTTTGAAGATTTGAAATCAAGAAGAAATGGGTTGAAGGAGGACCTCAAATTCCCTAACTTGAGAGCTTGAAGCCTCTTAAAGTCTCTTGGAACATTGGTGAAGATTTTGGCCCTAAATTGAGGTAGGGATTTTCTTACTCCCTCTAATATGTATATATAGGTATTAGGAGAGTTTAAGGATCATATACATATATTATATATGTGTAGAAATTGAAAGGTTGAGAAAGTTAATGAATTGGATGAAGCCTTGGCAAAGGGTTGTCTTGTTATGCACCAAAATTTGGCTAGAAGTATGCTTAGGCTAGGGGCTGGAATTTCAGAATTTAGGGGGCTAAAACAGGGAATAAAACAGGGGATTTTGATTATTTAAAGACCTAGGTTTCAACTAAAATTGGTTCCATAACATAGTTACAATATTGTGTGAAAAATTGGCACATTTAGTGACTTGGAACACTAAAAATCAACTAGTTTAACTCCCACTTGACAAGCTGTATTTCCAGCACTTTGAGGTCAGTTTTGGGACCATATTTTGATGAAGAAACTTCATTTAGAAGTGTAGGAAAGAACTCCCAATGGTGTGCACAAAAATGGCTAGTTTACTTAGTCATTTGGGATAGCTAAAGTGGTGTTATGTGAACAACACAAAAAGAAAATTTCTGCACTTTCATTTCCATGAAATTCTGAATTTTGTGAGTTTAAGTTGATATATTGATGTTGGAAATGGTGTTGTTAAATTGGTGTTATGTCATATACTTATGTTATGCAAATTTGTGCCATAAATTATGAACTAGTGTGTTGGTTGTGACTTGTATTGTATAGGGGAATTATTGAACCTAGTATGGACTTAATGACAAGAAATGAAATGGTTATTTGATTGTTTGGCCAGGGTTTGGGTACGAAAAATACGAAAGGTCTTGAGATACCCTCGGGTTGAATGTCCCGGAACCTGCGCAGGGTTGGTTTTCATACCAGTGGGTTAGTAGCCTACAAAATGATTTGTGTACTTAAGGCGTATCGTCACCTTGGACTGCAAATCTTAAAGCATGATTTGTTATGTCTTTGGTGTAGCGTTTCGTCACCCTGAGCTGAGGCCATAAAGCACGATTTGTTAGGTACCCAATCCCTGAGGATTGTGTGAAAGAATGATGTGAAATGGAAACACTAATAAAGAACAACCTAAGTTGTAAATTCCAAGATGATAATGTGTTGCAAATTGTTTAACTTGAATTATGCATGATATGGATATATGGAATTTCGATGCACTATAAATTTTTATTTATTTCCTTGGATCATGCTTGATATATTATAAATGTGCATTATAATGCATCATATACATATTGTTGTGGAGTAACGTGAGCACACGCCGTCCGTGCTCACGTCCCTACAGATTCTCATGCAGGACCCGCACAGGAAAGTTAAAGGTGACCAAATGCAAGGGATAGGGGATTGCATAACACTTTCCAGAACTAGCTCATTTTGGAATTTTGTTGTACTTCGATGATGTAGATGTTGTAAAAGAAATGTATATTTTATAATGTGATGTATAAATTTTGGATTTCATTTTGGATTTGGAAATGTAATGGCCATAAGGCCTTAAGTTGTAATCCCAATGTAATATTCACTTACATTTAATCTCTTATGCATGTTATCTATCATGGGTCTGACTGCATGGCCTTTAAATGCTTTAGTGATCTTATTTAGTAGAATTATGAATGATATTATATGACTCCGCTGTGAAATGGCTTGGTAGCATGAGATAGTTAACAGGTTATGATTCACATGTACCCTCGATAACAGGTTTAGGCCCTCATATAATAAGGGAGGTTTAGCGGGTCCATTGCGTGAAAGCTGTGTCGCTCTGATGCCTTTACCTCATTTATTCATGTTGTGTATGTTTCTCACTCACACATTGGATTTCCGGAACCGGGGCGTGACATAAGCTAAACTCATAATTATCATATTATAAACTACTAACCTGCTAATATGAATACCAAGCTCTATACAGGTTCTAGGCCTTTCAACCCAAGAATAATCTTTATACCCTTTTTATTTTTCTAGTATCCACCATCACTATGATCACAACATCTATCCATTTTTTGTTATTTATTTATATTATTCTCATCGCAGAGTAACATTCTAAATCACATATTTTTTATGTATTCAATAAAATAACGTGTTATATTATAAGGTATTGTTTATGTAAAAGAAAGTATTAACATTGTAGTATAGAAATATAAGTCGAAGAAGAACTATAAAAACAATAGCTATCTAAGATTGAAATATTGTTAATAAATGAACCATAATGTCCAACATTCCTAGGGGTAAAATTATAATTTCAGAAGCTTCTAGGTCATTTTACAGTTATGCAAAACTCTTGGGTCATTTTGTAATTATTTAAAACTTTTAGGTGTCAAACTAAAATTTTTCAAAACTTTTGAGGCTAAATAGTAACTTCAAAAACTCTTCCTCCACGTTTTCCTTTTCGGAAAAGTTCTTTTTCTTTCTTTTTTTCTTTTAAATAAATATACATATGACACATATATATACATACTTTCTAGCAAAACTCTCTTTTTTTTTTCTCTCTTTTTTTTCTTATAAATGTATATAACACATTTATATTTATATATATATATATATGAACGTACAACTATACGGTGCGAAGAACCATTTGTTTGTTTTTATTATTTATTCATTCATTCATTTATTTATTTATTTATTTATTTTGAATGGTCCAACAAACTTACTCAATTCAAAACAGTGTTTTAGTTTGGACAGAATTTACGCCCTGTAACTTATATTTAGCTATACTTTATGTAAGATAAATACATAAAAATCATTACAATATTTTTATATATTATATTTGTAAATAAAATACATTAAAGCTCTACCTCAAATATCTAATGCGGAACAAGAACCACATGTGGATGGCCAATAATGTAATACCCTCACCTTCGGTATAAATGAAAGTTTAATGAAAATAGAGTTTTTAATGTGGGAAAATGAGTTTAGAATGGATGAGAAAGGATTGTGGTTGTACACCTTGGCTAAGTGGAACATTTGCATTGAATTCAATTAGGTGTGTTGTTTTGAAGGTGCATGATCATGCCTATTAGTGCATGGCTTGATTTGGGTGTGTGTTCTCATTTGGTGAGTGTATGAGAGTGTAAGCAGTTGAGGAAATGAAAAATAAGTGAAGTAGAAAAGGGGTAGCCGGCCATGGTGAGAATTGGTGTTGATTTTGACTAAATAAATCAATTTGGACTAGGTTGGACCAATAGGAAGGAGGGTTGACCTTTTGACCACCAACTAAGCATATATATATATATAATATGGTGAGAGATGTGTGGTGAAGAAGGATAGCCGGGCAAGCTTCCATTGTGTTGTTTTTGTTTTGTTTTGTTGCCTTGAATGTAGTCAAAAATGGTATTAAATGGTGGTGGGCCCAAATGTTTAGTGCTTGGAAGACTTAATTGCAATTATATATATATATGTGTGTGTGTATATGAGTGAATTTGTGGTGGAAATGGGACTTGGCCGGCCATGTGAGTGTAGGATAGATATATATATGTATATGAGTGGTTAGGATATTATTTGTTTTGTATTAAGTGTGAAAGGAAGGAAAAGAGAAGAGAGGAACCACTTTGCATTGAGGAAAACACCATCCGGCCATTTTTCTTGAGAGAGTGAGCTTGAGAGTTTGAGAGGAAAATTTGGAGAAAAATAAGAAGAAAGGAAGAAGAACAAAAGGAGATGAGCTAAACAAGCCAAGGAGAAGGAAAAATTGTAGAGAAGCTCAAGTGAGTAAAGTTCTTTTGCTCTTGGAACAAGTTTGAAGGAGGAAGATCCATCTTGAGGCCTTAAGGAGTTCTTGAACTTTCAAGTTTGAATTTGAGGTAGGGAGCTCCTCATAATTTAATTTTGATGCTTTTCTCCTCCTTTTGGTTAAATTCTAGCTCCTTAGATGAAACTATGTTAAGTGGTAGGGTTTAAATGAACTTTGGAATCTAAGAAAAGTAAATGTTCTTGATAGACTTAATTGCATGAGAAAGGGTCATGGGAGGTGAGGGAAGGTAATTTTGAGAGTTTTGGCTTAGAGTGACCTTAGAAGAGATAAAAATGATTGTGCAATGGTAATTGGTATTTGAAAGTAGGTAGGAATGGAGTAGTGAGGTAAAAGAGTGAAAAAGGAGAAAAACACCCGGAGCAGTGCCCTCTCGGCCGGCGCCCGCCTGGGTTTGGGGCCGTGCGCCCGCCGAGCCTGGGTTCGAGCCCTGTTTCCCCCTGATTCTTGATCCTAAGCCACCCCCTTCCACCCTTCACCATGTGATATGCCTAGAATGAAACCGTATGATTATAATGTGTATCTTTGATGCTTGAAATATGATATGTTGTTGTTATGTGGTTGTTACATTGCAATTGTATTGAGAAAATGTAATGACATAATGCTTGAATTGAAATGATGAGTTACATGTGAATCATGAAATACTATGTTCATGAGAACACGGACCTTATCTTAAGAAAAGATAAATGAGAATGTGAGTGTTTGTGGATGAGTTTGGGATGATGAATCATCAAAGGCAATGAAATACATATAAATCCATATAATGCTTACACTTAATGGAAAGAGAATAAAACGGAATGATTGGTTGTTTGCCGGGGACTTTGGGTATAAGAAATAGGAATGGGGAATTGTTACCCTCGGGTTGAAAATCCCGGAACTTGCGCAGGGTTGGTATTTCATACCAGTAGGTTAGTAGCCTACGAAATGAGGGCTGTGTAGCTTAGATATACACACGGGCGTAGCGTCGCCCT
>JAVXUM010005709.1:0-10432 GCA_035590655.1 Pouteria glomerata | reverse complement strand
ATTTCTCCGGGATAATGAGCACTGGGGCGGTGGTCAGCCTTCGCTTAATTTCTTGGAACGCCTCATCGCAGGCTTCATTTTATTCAAATTACCCTTTTCGATGTGAGTCGAGTCAAGTACCAACCGGTGGTAGTATCCCGCCAACCCGAGGAAGTTACGTATTTCAAATACAGTTCGTGGTTGAAACCACTCCAACACTGCTTCAATCTTAGAGGGGTCAACCGCCACTCCCTCTTTGGACACCATGTGCCCCAAAAAGTTGACTTCTTTTAGTCAGAAGTCACACTTAATGAGCTTAGCATACAGTTGACGGTCTCTCATCATTTGCAGTGCCAGCCTCAGGTGTTGCTCGTGCTCTTCCTCAGACTTGGAGTAAATTAAAACATTATCTATGAAAATCACCACGAACTTATCCAAGAACTCTTTGAAGACCCGGTTCATTAAGTCCATGAAGACTGTGGGCGCATTGGTCAGCCCAAACGGCATCATTAGGAACTCGTAGTGGCCATACCGAGTCCTAAACGCCGTCTTAGAAATATCTTCTTCTTGGATCCTCACTTGGTGGTAACCCGACCGAAGATCGATTTTTAAAAACATGGATAATCCCTTCAACTGATCAAACAAGTCGTCAATCCTCGGTAACGGGTACTTGTTCTTGATGATGACCTGGTTCAACTTCTGGTACTCTATACATATTCAAAGCGTTCCATCCGTCTTAGTAGCAAACAATGCTGGTGCACCCCCAAGGTGAAATATTGGGCCTAATAAACCCCTTCCCCAACCAGTCGTCTAACTGTTTCCTCAATTCTTCGAGTTCAGCTAGGGCCAACCGGTAAGGGGGAATAAAGATAGGGACCGTACCTGGAAACAAGTCAATGCAAACCTCGATTTCCCGTCCCGGTGGTAATCCGACTAAATCATCCAGAAACACGTCGGGAAACTCGTTCACTACCCGAAATAGTTCCTTATGACTCATTTCATCTCCTCTCCCTAACACCATGTCTTAATAATGACATAGATGCCAATTCGTACTTTGTGTCTTCCATATGCAAGTACAATTTCCTCGTTTCAATCAATGCATATTTAGTTATTGATCTATCCAATCACAAATAATAATACTATTATTTCACATATATTTACTAGGAAATTTTCATACATATGCAGATGTAAATGCAACATAGGTTTATAGGCCACACAGCTAATTAATTATAGTTACATTATCAACACCAAAACGTACATTTCAACAATATCACAAAACATCCTAAGTTCCACTAGGACCCCTGACGGTAGCATTCTGCAATCCCCTTCGCTTTTTGATACTTGCCAAAATTTATGGGCAAAACCTTTGAACATGTCCTGGTTGCCCACACCTTTAATTCTATTGATTCATCTTGTCATAACATAAATGAATAATTAGCTTTAATATGTCCCGGCTGTCTACAGTGATAGCAATGACATTGTTGTACTTGGCAGGCTGATATACTTTCTTTCTGTTTCTTTTTACTTCCTTCCTCCTGCCAGTTTCTCTTATTCCCAGTATCCCCACCGTTTACATTTGCATTTAACTCTTTTTCCATCAGTAGGGCCCTCTTTATTAGTGCCTCATAGTTATCCTGGCCAGGCAATCTCAATTTGATTCTCAGAGCCGGCTCCAATCCCTTTTTAAACCGCTTACACCTCATGTGAGTAGTGAAAATCCATTCTGAAGTATACTTAGATAATTCTGAAAACTTCTTTTCATATTCTAGTACCGTCATATTACCCTGCTTCAAGTTGGTAAATATTTTCCTTTTTGCATCTCGTATAGATTGGGAGTAAAAATGATCTCTGAATTTTTCTTTAAACTGCTCCCATGTAAGATTTTCTGCTCTTCCTGCTTCCTTTAAACTTTCCCACCAAGCTAAGGCCCTTCCCTCTAACTGGTGGGTTATCAACGTAATACATGTAAAAGATTCAGTAACTCCCATAACGGCCAAAGTCCTTTCATGTGCTTCTAAAATTGCTCAACCACATTAACCTCCGTCGTTCCATCATAAGTCGGAGGTGTCATAGTGGAGGGCGTTTCCTGTTCTAATCGAGCAGACGTTCTAACTTCTCGACTCTGACCTCGTTCTCTCACTTCACCCTTACATGGTAGCATCCTTTCTACATAATATCAAACAATCTATTAGGAAAATGCTACCGGTAATGGTTCAACAGAATGTCTGACACACAAGTATGAAAGGCTCTTGAAACACATGTAAACTCACTTAAACACACAAGCACCTCACATTCACGTCACATAATCATACAATATGTTATGCAAACTTCCCATGTCCCTAGGTATTCTAACCTAGGCTCTGATACCATCCTGTCACGCCCTAGGTCCGGAGACCCAGGAAGTGAGTGTAAAACATACATAACATGAAAATACGGTCACCATATCAGAGCATACATAGCAGATACGTAATGGGACCCACGAAACAAATCAATGTACAACTATACAATTGGCAATAAAATGTCCTTTTTATAAATAACGTAAATGTACATCAACGGGCCTTACGGCCATTACAGTTCCACAAGTAAAAATATGCGACAACTGCCTTTACAATAGTTTCATTTTCCATACACTACACGCCCAAATGTCGAAAGACTGAAATCACGCCCAATGCCATGCCTATCCTTGTCTCTGGTTTCCGCTAATTCTCCTAGGTGGGTCCTGCATTGACATCTGTAAGGACGTGAGCACGGACGGCGTACGCCCACGATACACTCACATAATATAATACGACACATGCAATAATCATGGTATAGGGTAACAACAATAATCAAAGTCCCATAACATGATAGCAAATATCTCAACTCATCACCACAATATCCAATTACAACGGTATTCAACTTCTATAAAATGGGCAAGCATTAATGCCTTAGTTCTAACAGATATTCATATTCATAAACATAAACATTAATATATTTCCCCACTACCTCCTTATCACTCCACCTCTCTTATATCGCCTATAAGTTTCCTCTACTACCTCATGATCACTCCACCTTCCTTATACCGCCTATTAGTTTCCCCTACTATCTCTCTAATCACTCCACCTCCCTTATACCACCTATCATCGTGCTTTAGGAGTGCACTCCAAGGCGACGATACGTCGTAAAAATATATATGGGGCTAAGCATGTTATGGGCTACCAACCACCTGGCATGCTTTTCCGCACCCTACAATCCGCAGCACACAACCCACCATTTCATATTCTCTCCTTTCCAGTAGGTTTATGAGTTATGTAGGTTCATATGTAACACAATTCATTTGATGACTTAGTAACACAAGTCATTCTGTTGGGATTCATATAATCAACACATCCATGAGCATTCTCATCTCAACTTGAACATCATTCATTTAACCAAAAACAAGATACTTCAAGTGTTTTCCTAAGCATTGGTATCTCATTCCAAGTCCTATGCATTAATCCAAGTCACATATCACATGCAATAATTAGGAAATGACATATACATGACATGAAGAGAGCGGATGCATTTACGATGCTTAAACATGGTAAGAGTGGTGTAAGTAGGCTTAAAATAGGTTAAAAACTCAAGTTGGGGTTTAGCAGAGGGGTCGGGCGCCCAAGTCTAAATCAGGTTGGGCATCCCCAGAGGGGGGATTTGTTGTGAACAGTAGCTTGGGTGCCCAAGCCTTTATCAGGCGGGCGCCTCCCGGAGAGCAGAAAATGTCCGGGTTTTGATCAACTTCAGGTTTTTGCCTCTCTCTTCCACCTCTACTCATTTTCCAATTACCATTTTACACCCATTTTCCCCCTTCCAAGTTCACTCTAACCTAGAGTTCTTAAAGTTTTCTTCCCTCTCCTCCCATCATTCACTACCATGCACATCACACTAAACCAATAACTCTATATTTAGTTTTGGTTCTAATGTTCTCCCAACAAGGATTTATGATTTCATTTGCTAGCTATCACATCTACTAGACTTTAAGAGAAGAAGAAGAAGAACTTATATTTATATTATGAGAAGTTCCCTACCTCAACTTGAGATCAAACTTTTCAAAAACTTCAAGATCAAGCTAACTTCAAGGGCATCTTCTAATCACTTCACACTTTCCACTTCCAAAACTTCAAGGGCTTAAGTTCCTCATTTGAATTCTTCTTCCTCTTGCTTTCTCCTTCCACTTCTCTTCTTGGTTTTCTTCTTCTCCTTCTTTTTCTCTCAATTCTCTCTAAATTCTCTCAAATGGCCGAATGTTCTTTTTTCTCCAAGTTGCTCTCTCTATCTCTTTCCCCTTATACATTATTTTTGCAAGTAAACCACTCAAATATAGATATATACATATATAATACTCTCTTGGCTGGCCAAGTTTCCTCCACCACCCATTCCATCTATACATATATGTATCTAAGCATCAAAGTCTCCCAACATTAACTCCATGGGGCCCACCAAGTTAAATGCATTTTTGACTTAAGCAGCAAAACAAAACCAAAATGAAGACCAACCCTTGGCCGGCCATTCTTCCTTCTCTAATCACCCATCTCTTATTATTTTATATATATAGCATATAAGTCTTCCACCATTTACTCCATGGGGCCCACTTGTTTAATGCTTTCTTAACAAACACTTAGAGAACAAGACAAAGGGGAAGACCAACTCAAAGGACCGGCCATTCTTTCTTCCACCACTTTCTTTCATTCTTATATATATACATATAGTTGCTTATGTGGAGTTAAATGGTCAACAAGTTAAGTTAAAGTTGGCTTGGTCCAAATTAAGGTTGTTTGGTCAAAGTTGGTCCCAACCTCTCACCATGGCCAAATTCTTCCTTCCTTCCTTCCCATTTCCTCTTCACAATTTAGGTTAACCAAACTTTCTCTTGGAACATCACAAGGCCGGCCACCCTACACAAATATTCTTCACATTCTACTTCACTACAAGCATGCACAAACAAGACCATTCATTCTAACTTCCAACACTTAGAACAATTGAGGGAACCTAACCTTTTAACGCATCATCAAGCTCTAATCTCATCTCCAAGGTAATTCAATTTATGATTTCCATTCATACACAATGTGAGGGTATCACACGTAACATGCAAGGGTAGGCTTACCTCTAAATATTTATGGTTAAAAAGGATCGTAAATGCGGGTTAAACCAGAAAAACTTCATAACTTATTATTTTTATTTTCAAGGCTTCAAACTGGCTCCAATAGTAATCTAAGCAAAGAAAAGTTTCAGGCTTTCAAATATGAGAAAGAGAGTCTAACATCACTCTCTAGGTTAATAACACTTATCAGATATATTGATCCACACACGATCAAAAGTAATATCTTGTGCATTTAATACCGAAACAAAATGATGTAATGAAGTTATTGAAAGAAAAGTGAGATGAAAGAAAATATATAGATCTTTACGTATAAAACCCTTAAAGAACAAAAGCTAAGACTCAAAATCTCACAAAATGTCGGGTTCTAAGTCTTCACCTCTATCTTGGTATACTTGCATAACTAAGTCTCATGAAATATAATCCTTAATATACCTTCATTTCAATGGTTTTAAGTAACAAATATTCAGTACATTAGAAAAGTTTATACTCAATTTTAAATTTCATTCTCTATTTTAAAATTGAAAATAAACCATTCATTATTTTTATGACTTCTACCACCATTAAACTAGTGATTAACACATGTATTAGTCACTAAAAATATGTAAGAGAATTCTCCATATTACTAACCATCCCCCTAACTTAAGATATACATCGTCCCTAATGTGTGTGCAATGCATGAACAAAAGTGCAGGGAAGGTATGCAAGTGTGAACCCCCCTAACTAAATGCACGAGTGACTAATATCAATAAGAAAATAAAGACTTAATCAAAAATAAAGAACGAAAAAGAAACAAAAGAAAAAGTTTAGATAATACCTCGAGCTGGCCTCATATTGAAGGAATGTATTGGTAAGATCAATGTTAGCTTTATCAGGTTGCTCAAAATAAAGTGGAGATTTATCAGAAAATTCTAACGCATGGAAAGTTGTATCATCTCCAACAAACTCACTAGCACATTCTAGAACGTCTTTAAGTGGTGGCATATCATCAAAATTGTACTGAGATGCAATTTCAGATAAAAGTGAAGATTCGGTGTCGGTGGTGTAAATGGGTGCATCCAACCACTTAAGAGCTATGTTTACTTCTGCTTATTACGTCCTAACCAAATTTCCTAAATCAATTGCGTCCCACCATTGTCTCTCAAAAAATTCATGTGGTGCTCTAAAGACTAAAAGTGGATACTTAAATGGAGGAGAAAGTGAGAGACCCTCCTCAAAAGAATCATCAGGCTAATCATCTAAACTATCCTCCAAACTCTCAGAAGTAGATTTCTCACTAGAACTAGTGACTATAGGTTCCCATTTACACTTATGTCCACTTAAACGACTAATTTCTCTTCCTTGTTAGATTTTTCTTCATTTATGTCAGACATGTGAAACATGTTCTTAACACACAATGCATAACAAACAAATAGAGGCAAGTATCAAATACATGACATAACGAGAAAAGAACAAAATAAAATGCAATTAAATGAAAGTAAAAGAAATAACAAGTGAGCAAAAGAGATTATAAATGAAAATATACAATGAGCAACTACGCATAAGTCAAAATGTAATTACAAACCAAAGTTAATATGAATTAATAAGAGTTTTAGGACCACTCGTGAGGGTGTTCGGATCGATAAGCCGTCTAAAATTCCCCTTCGACCATCCAAACTGGCCAGACGGGGATCTGGCTTTTTTTAATTAAAAAAAGATTAAAAACTATAAAATATAAAAATTGCTAAAACTATAAAACTAATCTTATCTATCGACAAACTATGCTAAACTAACATTAACGTTATTTGAAAAAATTAAACTAAACCTAAACTAGTTAATATATAGCTAATATAACCTTTTGATCGAGAATTATTGATATGGCGGAGGATCCAAAAGATCCCACGACTCAACTAAACCCACGAAATAATCTAAATAAAGTTTGAGATGGTGCCCATTCACTTTAAATTGATGTTGGTTCTTTAGGTTTTCTATCTTGATTGTTATATGGTCAAAAACTTGTGTGAAGATGAAAGGGCCAGACCATTTGGATTGCAATTTACCTAAAAATAAATGGAGTTATGAACGATAAAAGTGTACTTTCTGACCTTCATGAAATGAACGTCGCGAAATATGTTGGTTATGTACTTTATTTATCTTTCCTTTCGATATCAATGCATTTTCATAGGCATCATTTCTCAATTTCTCCAGTTCTACAATCTATAATTTACGATGCAACCTAGCCTCATCAATGTTAGCATTGAACTGTTTTAATGACCCAATATGCTTTGTGCTCTAATTTGATGGAAAGGTGGCATGGTTTTTTGTAAACAAGCCTATACGGTGACATTTCTAGCATTGTTTTATACGCCGTATGATAGGCCCATAAGAAATCAATCAACCATAGTGACCAATCTTTATGATTTAGATTAACCGTTTTTTTAAGGATTTGTTTGATCTTTCCATTTGCAAGCTCTACTTGGCCACTTGTTTGGGGATGATATGAAGTTCTTACTTTATGAACTACACCATACTTCAATAGCAGAGTATCAACAGGCCGATTGCAAAAGTGTTTTCTCCCATCACTAATAATTGCATGAGGTATTTTGAAACGAGAAAAAATGTTCTTATAGAGGAATTTTAGCATGATTTTATGATTATTCATTCTAGTGGCAATTGCTTTGACTCATTTGTAGACATAATCCACCCCTACTAAAATGTACTCGTACCCAAAAGAGATACAGAATGGACCCATAAAATCGAACCTCAACAATCAAATACTTTTAAGATAAGGATAAGGGATAAGGGAATTATGTTTCTTCATGTTAAGCTTCCTAATCACTGGCATCTATCATAGGTAGTTTAAAATTGATGAACATCTTTAAGTAGAGAAGGCCAATAAAATCCACATTGGAGAATTTTAGCAATTGTTTTATTTGTGGAAAAATGGCCACCACGGGCATAGGAATGACAAAACTCTAATATGCCTGGGACTTCCCACTCAGAATGCAATGTCGTATCATTTGATTAGGGCAATATTTAAATATAAGGATCATCCCAAAGGAAGACTCGAACATTATGCAAAAGTTTCTTTTTGTCTTTAGAACTCCATTCTTTTGGGATTTGCCCAATCATTACAAATTGACAATATCAGCATACCAGGGAAGATTAGAAGCTATTATTACTTCTACCTGAAACAACTGTTCATCTGGGAAGCTATTATTTATTTGAGTATCATTTATGGGGTAAGTTTTAACCGTTAAACATGACAGGTGATTAGCTATGATGTTTTCAACTCCTTTCTTATCTCATATTCCGAGGTCAAACTCTTACAAAATTAGTATCTATCGTATTAATCGTGGTTTGGCTTCTTATTGGTCAACAGATATTTAAAAGCTGAGTGATTAGTAAATATAATAATTATTGAACCAATGAGATAAGGGCAAAACTTCCCAAGGGCAAAGATGACTACTAGCAATTCTTTCTCAGTTATCGTGTAATTTTTCTGCACATCATTAAAAGTTTTACTTGCATAGTAAATAACGTGTGCCTTTTTGTTTTTTCGTTACCCTAGCAAAACTCCAATAGCATGGTTACTTACATCACACGTAAGTTCAAAGCTGGGTGACCAATCTTGAGATTGAAGAATAGGTGTTGTGGTTAGGCAACCATTGAGTTTATCAAACACTTTTTGACACTACGAGGTCCTTTCAAATGGTGTGTCTTGTGTCAATAATGACACAAGGGTTTAGCAATTTCACTAAAAGATTGAATGAACCGCCAATAAAAACTAGTATGCCCTAAAAATGACCTAATATTTTTCACAAATTGAGGAGTGGGAAGCTTTTGAATCAGCTCTACCTTAGCTTGGTCTACTTGGATACCATCTTTAGAAACTATATGACCTAATATAATGCCCTGCATCACTATAAAGTGACATTATTCCCAATTTAATACTAAGTTCTTTTCTTCACTTATCTACTAAAAAAAAAAAGTTCTTTTTTTCATACCATGTCAATACTAGATTAAGGTTTTTCAAACACTGCTTGAAAGAATAACCATAGACAGAGAAATCATCCATCAATACTTTGACAATTTCTTCTACCATCTCATTAGAAATACTGATCATGCAGCGTTGAAAGGTAGCAGGTGCATTACAAAAGGCCAAAGGACATCCTCTTATATGCAAAGGTGCCAAAAGGACATGTAAATGTAGTTTTAGACTGGCCTTCTAAAGCAACCTCTATTTAATTGTACCCTAAGTAGCCATCTAGGAAATAGTAGTACGCATAGCCTATTACTCTTTCTAAAACTTGATTTAGAAATGGAAGAGGAAAATAATCTTTCCTAGTAGCTGCATTAAGCTTTTTGTAATCAATGTAGACTTGCTAACCAGCTTGGACTTGAGATGGAACTAACTCATTGTTCTCATTCCAAACTACATTAACACTAGACTTTTTAGGTACTTCTTGTGTAGGACTTACCCATTTAGAATCCGAGATTGGATAAATAATGCCTATATAAAGCAGTTTTAGCACTTAAGCTCTCACTATTTCTTTCACATTCAGATTTAATCATCTTTGCATTTGATGAACTGGTTTGGCATCCTCTTTTAAGTATATTCGATGTGTGTAAAGGAGTGGATTTATACCTGTCAAATCTACTATTGACAACCCTAAGGCTTTTTTTTTTGGTTATGTCTTTTTAACAACTCAACTAACATGTTTTCTTGAGTGGTGGTTAGTTCTTAAGAGATAATCACAGGATAAGTCTCTCATTCACCTAGAAAGGCATATTTTAAAATATGGAGTAATGGTTTTCTATTAGGACTTGAGGCTTTTGCTTATGATTCTGCCTTATTTAAAAGTGGTCCTAAGCCTTCAAAAATTGGAACCTAATTCCCCATGGACATCAATGGGCAAACTTCTGACCATTCAAATATTCCTTATTCTTTACCATCTGGAGTCGTGGAATTGAGTCTCTTTTCATTAAAATAGACTACCCTTTCTAAGGGATCTTTAATAAATTCCCGATCCATATAGTCTTAGACTATGGTTTCTACTTAATCTATTTCTTAAATATCAATCACCTTATTTGGTTGTTTAGTAACATGAAAAATATTTGTTTCAAATTTAATATTCCCAAAGGACATTTTCATGGAACCATTCTTGCAATTGATGAGAGCATTTGAGGTAGCCAAGAATGGACATCCAAGAATGACCGATGTTTGATCTTGTGATACCCCTACCTTTGGCATAAATGGAAAGTTATAAATTTGGATCCCTTGAGGTTATGGAAGTGAAAAATTTTGTGTTGTGGTGTCATGTTCTCCTTTCTTCCTAAGTGTTGGTATTCTTGGCA
>JAVXUM010005699.1:0-10432 GCA_035590655.1 Pouteria glomerata | reverse complement strand
GAGGTCAATAACATGATTTTATGATAAAAAAGGAAGGTGATTACATTAGCCTTGGTACTAGTGATCTCCATTCTTTAACACAATTTATTACTATTCTTCATTTTTTTTTCCTTGCCAAGCAATAGCAATCAAAAACTTAGTCCAGAACAGCAACCTAAATCCAGGCATATGCCATACAAGGAGTAAGGAGTCCACAAAAGTATCTTAAGGAGTCCACAAAAGTATCTCAAGGACAAAACAAATTCCCTGACATCCATTAAAACAGCAAACCAAGAATGTCCCACTTCAACTTACAATTAGCATCTTGACCCTCACATATTTTGCTCCATCTGAACACATCACCCAGGGTGCGAAGGAGCAACAACTATAGTTTCTTGTGTGTGATATTAGCACAGCCACCTACAAATTTCCGTCTCCCACAAATCGATCTAGGTGTAAGCCAGTGAACTTTGAAAAAACAGAACCTCTGTGTGATATTAACACAGCCACTTACAAATTTCCTTCTCCCGCAAATCGGTATAGGTGTTAGCCAATGCACTTTGAAAAAGCAGCACAAGAAAATGGGGAAATTTGAAGAAAAATGCAACAACCATGTGATCTTTCTTGGGCCACTGACAAATTAATAATTTAGTAAGGGTAGCCTAAACAAGAGCTAGAAGTAGCAGTAAACTAAAAATTCATGTAAAAGGTAACATGTCTAACATTTCACAGTAAAGCATAAACAAGTCGGTATAGGCACCTCGAGAGAGTGGCCTTTTATGTAGAAGGTTTAACATTATGGGGCAAGGTCGTCCTTGCTCAGTTGTAAAAGTAAGATAATATTTCTTTTTGAAACGAGAAAAGGAAGATTATAGGTTTGTTCGAAGTAATAAAGAATGAGTTAAAATAAGATAAATTATAAATTTATAATTTATGTAATAAAATAAAAAATAAGTAATTTTTAAAAATTTTTAAAATTTTATAATAAATCAAATGCAACCAATATATACGCCGGGGCAATCACAATTATCTAACACAATGATAGATAACTTTGTCCTCTCCCGAATGTACTAATATTTTGTTAAAGATTGTGCTCTTCTGGCTGCATTATTAAATTGTTGACTACAGGCTAGCAACAGCTGCACCTTCACATGCATCCAGCCATCCATCCACGAACAAATTTGCAAACAATAAACTTATAAGGGAATGAAAAAAAGAAGATAAAGTGCAAATTCTCCACTGCGTTCTTTAATATATCTCAAAAAATGCTACAAAATGCATCAGTAGAACATAAATAGAATAAATATAAGTGGCTGCATGAATTATTTTTTCAATATAGTTATTTAATTATTTTAATTTCAGCTGGATTCAAATAAAGAAATGGATCTCTACAATTTGGTCTTATATTGACAAGTCTGATTAGCCACAGTTCTGTCCCTAATATTGATATTGATATCGCAAGAAGTGTCTGAAACCACGTGAAATTTGAAAATGTTCAAGATGTAAACTTTGCCGGAGATCCTGGTAAAGGTACTCAGAGGCAACGTACCGGAGATGACGTCGGAATACACATTGGAGTTGGAGAGTAATCGATCCGCCAATAAAGTAAGAGTGAGTTTGAGAGGGAGGGTTTGGTCTGCGGATATCTTACGGGCAGGGATGGGAACCTCACCGACCACTTCACCGCGGTATTTCAAGAGGGCGGAGCTGTTGGTGTACTTGAATCCGACTTTATTGGGATTTTTGACGGAAAGATTCAGATCGAGGGTGACGTTCAAGTTGACCTTGAACCTGCCAATGTCCAGAGAGAGCTGGAAATCGTTGAGAGTCACGGAATTGATGGTGGTAACGGCACGTTTAGGTTTGAAGACGGTGAAGCCCAATATCACCATCACCACAACCAAGCATAATACCATCACCGCTATCACGGCCAAACACATGTTTCTTCTGCGGCGTTTCCCAGTGTTTCCATTAGTAGAGAGAAGAGGTGCTATTGATTTCGCCTCCCTCTTCGAAGAAGATGAAGTAGCAGAAGATTCTACTTCCATTTTTTTTTTTTTCCTTTTTTTTTTCTGCCCCCGGTGAAAATTGTTAATAAAACAAATCGGAAATCAAATCGAAGTTGTTGGAGAAAGCTGACAATACCCCGATGCAAGATATATATATTATATATATATAAAGGCTAAGGTAAAATTGCCTTTGCGAAAAATCCTCTGATCTAGGGTTCTCCCCCATATCCATCTCCCAACCTCAACCGACTTTTATTAATTACCTGGTAGGGGTTGGTTGACTTCGAAACAGAGAAAGTATACGTGTACAGATAGTAATCGCTGCATAAATATAATTTTATGTATAAATAATTTAATTTAAATTTATAAAATAAATTTATATAAAAATTATAAAAATAATTTATATAAATAGAAATTATTAATAAAAAATAAAATAATTCATATAATATTTAATAAATGAATAAAATTTTATTATTTATTATAAATGTTATCATTTTTTTAAAATATTAATTTATAAACTTTTATATAAAAATATTCAAATAAAATATAAAAAAAAAAGGAGAAAGTATATTTCATATAAAATGATAGAAAAGATAATAAAATTAGAAAGAAAAATAAAAATAATCTTGGCTATTGAATAAAACCAACTATTCAAAACATCTCAAATTCAAAATTTTGAACCAGCTTACTGTATAAATAACACAAAGAGTATAAAATTGTATGTATTTAAAATTTAAGTATTAAACACGTTAAAAATTAAATTTTAATTTAAATATTTATTTTTAAGTAAAATTAAAGTTTAAATATTATTTTAAAAAAATTAATTAGTTGATTTGGTCAAATAAGTGTTTGTATATTATTTAATAAATGTGTAAAATTTTATATAAAAAATATTAAAAAAATAAAAAATAAAAAATTATATTTTCATGTGAAATTACTAAAAGGGTAATTAAAATAGAAAGAGAAAAAAGTAATATTACTTTTTGAATATATTCAATAATTAAAAATATACAAAAATTGAATCGTAAATTTAAAAATATAGATTGCGTTTGAAGATTTAAAAATATTTAAAAAATATTAAAAATTTTTAAAAATTATTTATTTTTTATTTCATTACAGGAATTACGAATTAATAATTTTTTATAATTATGAACGTTCCTACTCAAAAAAAAATCAAAGGTTTGCAAAATTTTTCTATCACTTTGGAATTTGGGGGAAAAGTGTTTTTCAAAGAAAAAAAAATTAGAAATTTTGGAGTTGTGTCCTCACAGTCGCAATTGCGAGTACGCGCTCAAACTTGGGCAGTGCAATTTCAACATTTTCGGGCTCCGTTTGAGAACACAAGGAAGTTAACCTAATCGGTTACTTAATTTTTTTTTTAAATAATTAAATTTATCTTTTTATGTTTTAATTTTTTAAATTATATTAATTAAAATATACTAAAGTATTTATACAATATTTATTATAAATATTATTATTTTTTAAAAATGTTAATTTAAAAATTTTTATAAAAATATATTTAACAAAATATGAAAAGAGTAAGAGAGTATTTTTATGTGAAGCGACTGAAAGACAACTTAAGAAGAGAGGAAAAGAAAAATAATTCTGACAATTAAATAAATCTAACTATTGAAAATATCTTAAATTTAATTTTTTTAGCTTCCGTATTATAGAAATAACATAAATAGTGTAAAAATGTATGTATTTAAAATTTTAAACTTTTAGTACATTAAAATTGAATTTATAATTTAAATGTTTATTCTTTAAGAAATTTTAAAGAAAATTAAAGTTTATTTTTTTAAATAAAAAACTTAGTTAACTTAACTTTGTTTAATTGGTATTCATTTCTTGTTTAACAAATGTGTAAAATTTTATTATTTATTATAATAATCATATTTTAAAAAAATTTTATAAATACATATTTAACAAAATATGGAAAGAGTAAGAGAGTATATTTCAATATGAATTGACTAAAAAGACAACTAAAGTAGAAAAAAAAAAAAACTTACTTATTATATAGATGACACAAAAGTGTAAAAATGTATATACTTAAAATTTTAAGTTTTAAGTACATTAAAATTAAATTTTTAATCTAAATTTTTATTTTTTAAGAAATTTTTAAAGAAAATTTTACTATTTATATTGTTTAACAAAATGTATAAAATTTTATTATTTATTATAAATAATCACATTTTAAAAAACATTAATTTAATTTTTTTAAATATTCAAAAAATATAAGAAAAAATAGAAAGTGTTTCTTTCATTTGAAATGACTGAAAAACAAGTAGTAGTGAAACCGCAAAAATCCTAACATAAACTTAACAAAAATCAAACAGAAAGTTTGGATTAACAACATTTGAAAACAAAGAAATTTATATAAATTTTAAGTGGGCGTTTACGAATATTCAAAAAAATATACGAAGAATTAGAGAGTGTTTTTTCATTTGACATGACTAAAAAACCAATTAGTAGTGAAACGGCAAAAATCCTAACATAAATTTAACAAAAATCTAACAGAAAGTTTAGATTAACAACATTTAAAAATAAAGAAATTTATATAAATTTTAAGTGAGTGTTACTATCACAGTGCTATTTTTTCTCTTGCAGTTTAATTAATTTTTTTTATTTTAGGATGAAAATGTTCTAATACATAATGATCTTTTTACTCTTCATATTTATTGCACATAAATCACACTCTAAAAAATTATGCATAAACAATATCAACAACCATTTATTGAGAAAATCAAATAAATTCGACAATCACTTGCTAAAATAAATTTTTGATAGATAAACGAAACATTTTAGTAAATGATTATTAAACAAATTGAAAATTTTCAAATTGAAAAAATTAAATAATTTCAACAATCATTGCTAAAAAAAATTAACAAATAATCACATAACTTTTGACACTTTTATGCAAAAATAAACGAAAAATTTTAGCATTTGATTACTGAAAAAATTAAAATATTTTTAATAATTTATTACCATTTTGATCAATAGGTATTTTTTAAATTTTAGGTGTAACTTTATAGGTTACTTAAAGAAATTACTAAATTACTTAAAAAGATAATGATGCATAAATTAATTAAATTACGTGAAAAAAATAACAACAGTGTACTTTTTTTTTGGTTGGTAAGTTTTTAAGCAATGACACACTTTTAAATATTGAAACTATTAATTTTTTAATTTTTTTTAAATGATTAAATTTATCTTTTTAATTTTAAATTTTTTAATTTTTAAATGGCAAAAATATTAATTTTTTAATTAAAAAAATTAACTTTTTTATTTTTCAAAATCAAGCCTGAGAAAGCCTGTGTAATTACCCAGATACAATCTATATTACAAAACAGCTCATTGATGTGACATCTATCTAGCTTCAGATGGAGGCTCGGTTGAGACCCATGCCTTCAGGCATGGGTTAGTACTAGTAAAGAAACAAGATGAGTAAAACCTAATAAAAATAAAAATAAATCTAATTAAATTTAATAATTTTGAGTTTTTAGTCTTACAACATTTTCATTTGCTTTAGCACTTTTTCAATTTAAATTTAGCTTCAAATTTTGAGGATACATTTTCTATTATTTATTATTAAAATTAAATATATATAATAAAATATAAAATAAAAAATAAAATTTTTTTTAATTAAGATATGAGAATTGATTTGGTGGAGGTTGACAAAATTAATGAAAGGTATTAGCGGTTTAACTCTATCAAATAAATCTATATAATAGCAAGGCAAAGAGAGAGAATAAAAGCAGAGAATAGCGATGGCAATGGGTCATGTTAGATATGACCCGTCTCTTGACCCATGATCGATCCGACTCGAGAGTGATCTATCCTAGTTACCCATCTGCCTTTTTAGGTCAGGTTGGGTCAGGTTATGGTCATCAATTTTTGTCCTTGATCTGTCCTAGTTGATCTAGTTTATTTTTTAATTTTTTTTTATTTTTATAAAGTAAATAAAATACAAAATAAAACTTAAATAAACACATTAAAATAATTATTGACAAAAATTAAAATTCATTAAAGAACAGGCAATTACGTAATCAACATTAAATTCAAAATTACAAATGTAAAATTAACAAAAAAAAATTAATAGTGTCACGCCCCAGATCCGAGGATCCGAGGAGTGAGTGATAAACATGCAAGTTATGAATAATTGGTCACAGCATCAGAGCATACACAACAGTCACGTAATGGGATCCACAACTATAATCTGTAACCTGGCCACTCAAAATAATAATTTTGCTGGGGCATGATACCATTCACAAATATTTTAAGGACTAAATTAATTATAACAATATATCATAATACAATAAAATTTTTACATTCTAAAAACTCATTTTTACACAACATGAATTTTCAAAATACATAACATATAATACAGACTGGCCCAAACTTTTGTCTTTCTTCTAG
This sequence comes from Pouteria glomerata, assembly GCA_035590655.1. Classification (NCBI taxonomy): domain Eukaryota; kingdom Viridiplantae; phylum Streptophyta; class Magnoliopsida; order Ericales; family Sapotaceae; genus Pouteria; species Pouteria glomerata. Next base: position 4,028 of record JAVXUM010005699.1, on the reverse strand, counting down.
CTTGTAGTGTGGTCATCCTAAGCTTCCTGTGTGGGTCCTGTATTGACATCTGTAGGGACATGAGCACGAACGGCGTGTGCTCACGCTACTCCATAACAATAAATGTATAATACATACATAGAATGCACACGTACAGCATATAATATTTACAAATTTAAAGCGCTGGATGTAAGAAACATGAAACAATGTATGGAATAATTATACAGGCTTCCAAAAATAATCAAATCATATATCCAACAATTTCATAATTACTCTCCAAGCATAACGAGTAAAAGTTCATTTTTAAATTTTCAATAATTATTATTTCCATTTCACAACCACTGCACACACAATCATCGGGGAATGGGCACATAAACTAAACGTGCTTTAGGGTTATGGCCTAAGGCGACGATACGCCACAAATGAATAAAAGTACATAGGCTAAACGTGCTTTAAGACATAGTCGAAGGTGACGATACGCCTAATGCACACTAAACATGTTGTGGGCTACTAACCCACTGGCATGAAAACCAAACCCCTGCGCAAGTTTCAGGACTTTCAACCTGAGGGTATCTTAAGACTTTCGTATTTTATCATACCCAACCCTAGACAAACAAACAACCAACAATTTTATTTCCTTTCTTTAAGTCCACATTTAGTTTCATATCGTAAGAACATAATAAATTCATTTGCCAATTAGGTAAAGAACTTCCATCCAATACATGCTTAACTTCCAAATTCATTTCATAAACATACTAGGAAATCAAATAACATGCTACCAATGCATTTTTCAACATTTCGACTTCATTATTGAATCCATAACATCAAAATTTCAGATTTGAAACAATTAGAATTAAATCTAAGTTTAGTTCCAATTTCAAGCCAAAATAGTCATGCTTAGGTACCCAAAACTTAACCAATTTTCATCATACCAATTAGGGGTTTTTCCCACATTTTTATTACATGATTCTAACCAAAATATCAAGCTCAAAATACTGTTCAAACTCTGAAATTCTAGCCTCTAGCTGGTTATGCTTTTTCTTCCATTTCTTGGTTTCTAAGTCTCCAAATTGGTATGTTTTTGAACCAAAACTTAACCAAACTTGGGGGAAATGAATTTCAGTAGAATCTAGAGCTTTTAAGTCTGTTATACTCTGTTTTCCAGCCCCTAAAACCTGAGATTTCTAGCCCTAAGGTTTCCCATGAAATTGTGACATTTTTAGGGTTTTTGGATGCCAAAAAGCTACAAACTTGCACAATTTTTTGCATACACTTTAGGGAATCAACTTTATGAAAAACCTAGGGTTTCTAAACCCTAAAACCTCTGTTTTTAGTCCCCAAAAGGGGAAGTATGCAGCTTTCCATTTGTTTAGGTTTTCGGCCATTTTAGTGAACATATAGCTAGTTAGCTAGTTTTCAATCTTTTCACAATTTCTTCTAAATTTTCCAAATTCAACCACACATATAACCCCTCAAACATACATACATACATATATGAAGTAGAGTAGAACATCCCTAACTCAAGAGCTGGCTGAAAATGAGGAGAAGTGAAAGGAGGAGAAATCTTGATTTCCTAGCTCCCAATTAGAGTTTTCTAGGACCCTTTCTTCAATCCTTGCTCTTTTCTTGGAATTTATTCATCAAGACAACCTTAAACATACATGAACCTTAAAATTACTTTATGTTTAACATACCTTTCAATTTTTAGCTTAATTGGCCTTAATCTTCAACACTAATTAAAGTTAGAGTTAGGTAGATTTACCTTTATCTTCTTTAAGTTCTCTAAACTTGATTTCCTTGCTCTCCTCTTGTTCTTCTTCTTTTTCTTCCCTTTTTCTCTCTTTTCTTCTTCATTTTCCTTTCTTTTCTTCCTTTCTTTTTCTTTTTCTCTTTGCTTTTCTTATTTTTCTATGGGTTGGCCGAATGGTCCTAACCATTCTCCCAAGTGTTGTATTTATAATCCTCCTCCCTCTCCTACTCACTTCCCTTGGCCAATCACAAAATTCTTCTTGGTCTAATTTAATTATTAGGTCTTACACTTACTTTAGTCTTAATTCAAACCTTGGGGCCCACTTAATTAAATGAAATTAACACATAAGCTACCAACTAATTGCCATGTGACTAAATGGAATTAACTAAGCTAACTTGGATCATCCTAGGCTCTTCTAGAGAATTCGGCCACCAAGGTTCTCCCCCAACCGACTTTAGCTTCTTCCACCTCCTTTGACTTGTCAACACTCCTTCCCAAATGACCATTTTGTCCCTCAACAATTTACTTAATTACCTTTAGGTCCCTAGGTCAAAATTAGGGCTAAAAAGTCAAAAATTTGTGTCATTTCTTCTACTTGGCCGAATACTCCTTTAGTTCTCCTCCAATTCATCCTTTAAATTCTAATTATTATTCTAAACCTCTAGAATACTTTAATCCCCTTGAATTTGAGTCAAAACGCTAGCATTTTAAAGTTTAAAATCACCAAAATTCGCTTAACAACTCACTAAACTCAACTTAGCCAATTAGGGTTTTCAAACCCCTAAATTTGAATCAAATGTTATCTTAATTTAGCTTAGGGTTTGAGGATGTTTAAATATCACCTTCTTTGAGCTAAATTCAAGTTCTAGGGAGATTCTTTAACTTAGATTTCAAGTTAGGTTCAAAACACATCAAATGCTCCATGTACATTTACTTAGAAAGTTCAGGGTATTACAGAATTTGTCTTCTTCTACCATAAATCAAATTATCATTTTGCCCCTAGAATACAAAAAAAATTCCTTTCACAATTTACTAGGTTCCTAGCACTTAAAGTCTTTAAAACACCTAAAACCAATCCACCAATCACTTAGATTAACTTAGACAATTAGGATTTCCAATTCCCTAAACCTTGAACCAATGTTAACCTAATTTATTTTAGGTTCTAATTATACTCGTATATCACCTTCTTTAAGTGAGTATTATGTTCTAAGGTGATCTCCTAATTTAGATCACAAATCATCACTAAACATATAAAATTCATCTCACACATTCATATAGCAATCTAGGATATTTCCTAATCCTCATTTAGTCCAAAAGTGTGGGGTATTACAACATCAAATGCTATGTGTAAACCCTTGACGAGTGAATTTGTTTCTATGAGTGGTACCTTATGAGCATTTGAAGTCAAAACCTAGATCCATTTATGCTCTTGTAACCTTGTTGAATGAATGAAACAATCTTTTACACAAGCTCTTCCTACTTTGATAGTCTATGCATTTTATACATCGCACCTGGGAATTACACATGATATTTGGGTTTTATGACTTGTTGGGCTTGAGCTTGACTCATTCTTAATCTTAATTACTTTTTGGACATCTTTAGACCAAACCATTGAATTTTATGGGTAGATTCACTACAAACCCTCACGAGACTTCACTCATCCACTAGGGGAAACCTAAGGGTTTAAAAGGCTTGCCTCACATACTAAGTGTGGCCGTGTTTCTGACGCAAAGTGAAATAGGTTAGAGACTCTAGTTAGACTTAAATAAAGTCATTGCTAAGGACTAGCAATGCTCAAGTTGGGGGGTGTGATTACACATGAAAAGTGTAACTACTAGCTCAACAAATTAGTATATACTTCCTGCATTCGTTTAATAATTTTATGTATTTGGCTATATTTTATATTGATATGCTTCATTTTCTTAAATGCAGTGAGGACGTTGACAAGTCTTTAATAAATGACGAAGAAAATGAAGAAGAAGAAGCAATGGAGCAAACACCGAAGCTGAGGAATGGATCGAAAACATGTATGGAGCTAAATAACAAAGTAAGGAAGTGAACCTATACACTGCGGCTCGGACCACTCCCTCACTAGTCTGGACCAGCAAGTATCTCAGCAAGATAAACTTACACACTGTGGTCTGGACCACTTGGCGCCTGGTGATTGCACTTGAAAAGTGTAATTACTAACTTAATATTTTAATGTAAAATGATGAATTATTTTAATAAATTCTTTTACTTTTGTTATTTTATTACTTATGTGAGTTAATTTCTTAAATGCAATGAGAAAGACGGAATT
>JAVXUM010005682.1:0-10433 GCA_035590655.1 Pouteria glomerata | reverse complement strand
TGTGTGGCCTTAAATGGAAATGTACGTTTAGCTTATGAAACCGCTGCATAGTTGTATGGCAGCGAGTATATAAATTGTACAGGTATTTTATTAGATACCCATTTGACCAAATTTTAAGCCGTTATATAGCAGAGGGAGTTTTGTGGGTGCACTGCGTAACCGGTGTGTTTACTCTGATAATGATGACCAAGTTTTCATATTTACATGTTATGAATGAATTACACTCACCCCCTGAGTCTCCGAACCCGAGGCGTGACACTTGTCATCGTATTCATTAAGTCGTTTCACAAATAAGAATCAAGCAGTGCACTATAGAAGCAAAATCTGACAAACAGAGATCAAAAATGAAATTAGGAGGCTGAAAGACCTTAGGAATTGGTTTGAATCGGCCAAAGGTATGTTGGGAACACAATGAACCAATTAGGGAAAGAAAAAAAACCGATTTAGTCGGTTCAGAATGGGTGGCTGAGATCATAGCCATGAGGCTAGGAGGCTAGCTAAGGTGAAGGTGCAGACGGGGTTGGAGCCTTAGGTAGAGGAACTATGGATGAGGGAGACAGTTTGGGATGAGCCACAGGTGGGAAAGACGTCTTGGGGATGAGCAGGTGTGAGGATTTTGTTGGGAAGCTCGTGATAGCACGCGACTCTTGTAAGGAGAGGTCTACAAATTTCAAGACCACATGGAGGCGTGTGCGGTGGTTTTATGGGCTAATCTTTATACGATTGAGCGTGCACTAAAGAGAGAAACCTAACAATATGATGTAACGATAGATTGGAGGAGCTAAAATCGACACAGAAACCGAAAATGGATGTTCTTGGTGGCAACAACAACTGTTTGGAAAGAGAAAAAAATTATTTTACAATAACTCCGATATAATGTTAAAATAAAGAAAGAGAAAATGATTATGTATTAATATTGATAATTCAATAGTGTACAATGAAACCCTATCTATGTAGGGTGAATAAAAAGTCTAAATCTAATAGGATTAGAGTTAATTTAAAATATGTATAAAAATATTTTAAGAATGCTCTAACGTTAATAAATCAGGCAGCCCTATATAGTAATAAAAATTTGATAGGATCGACTGGCGTCTGCACATGAATCACGCTGTTTCTATATGTCTATATATTATTCGGGCTGTTATCTCTTATTCAAGCAACTTTTCCTTAATCCTAACGCACATTGTTCACTGAATAGCAACTAATTAACTATAAAAAAAAGGCTTAAAGCCCGACAAATCTGACAAGTTGGTAGGTATGCGCCTATTTATTTCAGCAGCCATAAAAATGAGATAAGAACAAGTTCCTCTGTCAAAGTCCATCATAAATCACAGTTTTTACGCACAAACCTCTGAAAGGAAAGTTTAGGTTCGATTTATGTCTTTTGTGTTAAGCAACTGGGGACGCCTGAAAGTAATCACGATACTAATTAATTAGATTTCTGACATTTCGTTTGTAAATGCATTTAGAGTAGTAAAAAATAAAAAAATATAATTTAAATTAATTTTAAATATTTAAAATTTAGTGTTTCAAACAGAATTTAAAAAAAAAAAAAAAAAAAAAGCAACACTTTCAAACTTTTGTAATAAAAAGTAAAAGAGAGAAATCATGGAAACAGTTTCGTGAGTCTGTTCTTAAAGATTTATGTCAGAAATTTTTTATTTTTGTATGACAACGTCAAAACCATTAGAACAGTTTTCAAAATTTGTTCCAACGGATTTAAAAAAATTAGTATAAAATAGCGACAATGGTATTGTTTAAAAGTTTTCGACTTAAATAATATGATTATCAAAAAAAATTTACGCACTCGGTTAATCTTTTAATAGATTTTTTTATTGCTTTAGTGAAATATTAAAATTTTTTGAATATATTAAAAGTAGGAATGTGTAATAGAGAGTTTTAATAATTTATAAAGGTTGTTAGAGATTTATTTTATTTTATTTTGTTTGTTGGCACTTCAAACAGTGCCTATAATGATAAATTTAATGAGATTTGATTTTATCTTATCAGAATTTTTATCAATATTTATATTTAAAATTAAAATAAAATTTTATAAGTTGAATTTGACTTCATTTTATAATTTAAATTTTAAAATTTTTATATAATTTAAAATCAAATCCAAAATAATAGAATTTGATAAGAATTCATTTCTTTAAGATATCTAATTAAATGTACAAATTTATTATCATATATCATATTATCCATTAATATGATCAAATTTAGTATTTTTCTTAAATTAATTCTATTCAATTCTTAAACTCAAAATATATTTCAAACACAATTTTATGTCGAATTAAATCAAATCAACTCAATTCTTTTTTTTTTAAATTAAATTAATTCTAAGAGTAGAATGCTTTTAAATGGAATGTAAAAAAAAAAAAAAAAAAAAAAAAACCACATTCAATTTGATTTCTTATTAAGTGTGCGTTCAGAGTATTAAATTTAGTTAAAATTTTTTAATTTTTTTAATTTTTAAAATTTCACCAACTTTTTCTAACTTTTATCATTTATTTTAATTTTCTCTAATTTTTATCAACTTTCTCTAATTTTTTTTTTCTTATCAACTTTCTCTAATTTTTTTTTCTAACTTTTAGCAAAGTTTTTAATTTTTACCAAATTTTTACACTTTTTAATAAATATACCAAATACTTAACAATTTAAAATTTACATTTTTTTGCCAAAATTTGACGTCCCAAACAATCTCCAAAATTATAATTACCAAGAGAGAGAACCTTGTCACCCTTCGGGGCAGCCGAGTTGGTCGTGACAGAGAACTCTGCTGGCTTTGATCATGAGTTCGATTATCTAATATGGGAACTGGCCTTGACCTTCTCGGTTGAACCGGTCAACTGGAGTTTGCTTAGACTGGTTTACCTTCCCGTGGTTCTTTGCCGACTAGGGCCACAAGGGCGAATTTCACCCAGAGTGCACCATTGAATAGCAGCTGCGAACTTCTTCACTTAATAGAAGATAGAGAACCTTGTCACAAGGAATAGCTTTTATGAGTTTTTTTTTGAACAAATACACTTATTTTAAAATATTTTTGGGCGAGTTTGTCTATTTTTTATTTTTTTATGATTGTAAATGACACGGTTACAGAATTATATCAAAAATAAATATAAAATAAAATTTTAACAAAAGAGTAAAAAAAGAAAAATGTTGACATCTACTTGTTGCCAAACTTTACCTAATGATGTATTACCATAGTTTCACGCGGGCCAGGAGCCTAGCTACTTAAGTGAGTTGTTTTTACTTTTGTATGAGAAAGTTTCCAACCACTATCTGAAGGTGTGCACTTACATAAATACTGTTTGGTTCTTTTTTTTTTTTTAAAAATAAGTAAATAAAAATTAATTTTTTACTAATATTGTTTTTTACTTTTTTTTTTTAACTTTTATTTGTCAAATACTTTATCAATTCTTTCTATTTTTTTTTCTAATTTTTACCAATTTTCTCTAATATTATTTAAAATTTTTCAAGTTTTATCAAATATTTAACCAACCACTAAACTATTAATGTTAAAAACTGGTACAATATTCATTAATTAATTTATTTTTATTTTTATTTTTTTATTGCCACGCGGCCCAATAATCCATGTTTTTTTAATGTCACTTATTAAAGAGAATATAACAAACAAAAATTATGAATTCAGGAAAGATAAAGAGGCAGACATTTGATGGACCCAAAGGACGGACTATGATGTAATCTGACAGTTGAGAGCTTATCATTTATTTCTGCCCAATAATTCTGTACCAGTGGCTTGCGTGAGCAATTGGCACAAATAACTAAATTAATAATATGTAATAAAAAAAACATCTTAACTAATTTATAACGTTAGAACGTATCTTAAACATCCTACTTCGACCGTGTTTGGAGAAATTTCTTAATATAAAATGATATCTTCACTCTTCATATTTACTATGTATAACTCATATTTTAAAAAAATATTAAAAATTATATAAAATTTCAAGAAAAACTTACTAAAAATATCAAACAATATCAATAACTACCTATTAAAAAAATCAAACAAATTTAATAATTGATAACTGAAACAAATTTTTGAAAGATAAACGAAACGTTTCAGTAATTGATTACTGAACAAATTAACAATTTCAATAGATACTTGATACAAAAATCAAACAATTTCAACAATTAATTGCTGAAAAAATTTAAAAAAAAAATGGTATTTTTGAAACTTTGGGGGTGTTTGGTGTGATGAAAAGTGAGATAAAATGAGATAATTTGTGGGTTCGTAATACGTGCAGTGAGATAAATTTTAAAAATTTTCAGAGATTTTCAGAATTTTTCAGAGAAAAACTGTAAACCAAACACCCCCTTATGTGCAATTTGTGGGTTGCGTGGATAGAAAAATTATTAGATTGTTTGAAGAAAACATAAAATGTATAAATTATCTGGATTGTATAAATAAAAAGTAGGATTACGAATAGGGATACCTTATAAAAAAAATCTTCAAAAAACTTCAATTTTTTTTTTTTTATATTTTTTCAACATTAAAATCTCTAATTTTTTTTTTTTTTCAACTTTTATTGACTTTTTAATGAACACATCAAACGTCCAATAATTGATTTATCATTTTGTATTTTTGATGATCCAAACATCACTTTTGTATCACTGGTTTATCATTCTCTATTTATCTCTTTATAGCCAAAATAAAATCAAACTTACGCATAAAATCAAACTAAGTATTTGGGTGTAGTCTTTATCACGTGGTAAGTTTGGTGAAATGTTTTGCTCTCTTTATTTTTATTAGATTAAGAAAAGTGAAGCAAATAAATAATTATTTTATTAAATTAATTTATTTATCTAAAATATTTTACACATAGAAGCAAGTATCTAAAAGTAATTTAGTTTTTCTATATATTATTCTTATAATAAATTTAAAATTCAAATATAGCATAAGAGGATTTAAAAATAAAAGATAACTATTTATATGTATACACCTACTTATAGATAGACATGTTGTGTGGAATCTAGACCATCATAAAACACACAAATAAATAAATATAGCAAACAAACGAACAAGAACAATCAAAGACAAATGCAAAATTTATGTGGTTTGGTACTGTACCTATATTTATAAATTCGGTATAATTGAGATTTCATAATGAACCTCAACAATGGAGTGTGAAAATTGTAATAGGAGAAAAAAGAACATTAAAGAGACGTTTAGAAAAACCCTTTCACCTTACTCTTAGTTTGTCTCCAAACTCAATCTTTAGAAATCAATCTGAACTTAGTATGGATGTATAATACATTTCATATATATATAAACAAGAAATTGATAAAATATAGACTCCAAAATAGCTCTAAAAAATCTAGATTGCACCACTCCTTAGGATGAGCTTTCTATTGGCTTTGTGTCTCTTTGTTTTTTTTAGCAAAGCTAGCAAGCTATCCAATGAGTTGCCTTGCCACATAACACTATCTTTGAATTTCCCAATCATGTCCAATGAGCTCCTCTGCACCTATATATCTCTCGTTTTGCTTAGGCATTTGGCCTTTACCAGTACTTTTTAAGTTTCAAAAATAACTTCATTCTTTGCATCTTTTCCAAATCCTAGGCCTCTTTTGTCAATGGAACTCCTTTATGCACACAAAATCATCTAAATTTTTTCTAAGCACTCTTTATCCTTAACCACAAGCTTTTCTTTCAAGATATCTATGACTTTATCTTGAATCCTCTTCTCAACTTCAATCTTGTAAAGTTAGACTTCAAAATTATGGTTTTTTGCTTTAAGATCTTCGTTAGTATTATTCAAAGAATCCCTTTCTTTCTTTATCAATTTATTTCTTGTAGTAAGCTTTTAATTCTTATTGTATAACTTGCAGTTGTCTTCAAAAAGTTATGCACAAGCTTGTTCAACATTTAACCTGTCATAAGTCGCAACATATTCATTTCTTAAAATGCATTCCAATTCATCTTCACTTTTATTGATATTTTTTGATGTGGAATTAGATTGCGTATCAAGTGAGAAATGCACCATGAATGCCATGTAACTCTCAAGGTAGTCTACAAACTATGAAGGTCTTGTGCTCAAACTACCTTTTGGATCCATCTTGCAAGCATTAAATATTATTTTTTTTTAAACAGCAAAAAGGATACACTCTGATATCAATTGAAAAAATATATTCTCAAGTATGCTCAATTATCAACCACGTAAATATTCAAGCAATAATATGAAAGCAGAAAAAATAAAGTGACACAAGTTTTAACGATAAAAATCCAAAGTAGGAAAAAATCTTGAATTCTTCAGTAAATTTCAAATGGGCTACAACTCCATATTATTGATGCTCTTTTCTTAAATCCATGAGGCACCAATATCCTAGTGATAAGAAAAGTATTCAAATTCACAATATCTAAATTCTTAAAGACTTGTCGTATCCACGATTACCACTAAATCCATAATAGTTTATCCTAAATCCATATCTAACCAAATCAACAGTATGCGAATCCAAACTCATTTGAATTACCAACGCACGAAGAATGATTGAAGCATTATTGGTTGAGAGCGAGAGAGAACCTAAATCTCTTGAATATATTGTTCTCTAAATATATTTTTCTCTTCTAAAAATCTTAAATACGTCCCAAAATATATAGGGTACAAAATCCTCAAAAAATAATGCTTTCAAAATGTAGTTCAAAAAACTACTAGGTCAATACTTACTGGTGCAGTCTTCCAGCTAGTTCTCGTCACCTTTATGCACTTCTCTCGCATGATCAAAACTTTGAAAACTGTCTCTTTATATTTTCTCATGACTTAGAAAAGTCCTTTTGCGCCTTTCCCACGAATGTCTTAGCCTACAACTAAATTTATATGGTTTAGAACTCTATTTTAAATATGAATTACCAATTTAATAGAATGCTTAATAACTTGTATCTCTCACTTCGAGCCAAACCAATGTAAATGGACACTACCACAAAAATCATCACATTGAACAGGTTCAGATGTCTCTGGTCTCCCTCTTTAATTCTTTGTTTCTCTCTCATCTTTCTTCTCCTCCTCCCCCTTCTGTCGACTCTAGGAAGCAGAAAAAAAGAAACTGCTCTGAACACAACGATATGAATATTTAGGTGTAAGGATTAACGATTTTTGTATGTGAAGCTTACAAAGTTCATCAGGTTTACCCACAAAAATCACTATCTTCGGCTTCTCCTTGTTTTTGCACTGAGGTAGAGAACCTATGCACTTTACTTACACATATAGTATGTAAAAGGTAAAAGAATTCTATTCATGAGTTTATTTATGGGCAATGTTATACACTGTTATATATGTATGCATATGTTTGTAGGAAGAAAATGATTACAGATTCGTAACTTGAGTTGTGTTTGATAAAATCTTAAATCGAACATACCATTTGATTCGTATAAACTTTATGGTACCATATGAAACAAAGAGATCCAAAACTTTCACATTAAATACGACCTAATTGAAAATTAAAGTGAGAACCAATGACAGAAGAAGAACATAGTACCATTACTGTCAAAAATCTGAGCAAACGAACCTGAAAGGTTGGCCGCATGCCTGTAGAGGTTCAGGCGCACACCCATGGGACCCTGGGCACCTGCCCTTATACTAGAATCTCTATTTTGCCTCTTTTGCTTCTTGAAATGCATAGCTACCTCAAGGTTTTGACATATATAATTTTAAATGATTTTTATGAATTCTAAAGGGTTTTATTTATTAGAAAAGATTATATGATTTGAGGAATATGAAATTAAATATTTGGTGAAATGTGGTGTCAAAAGGAAAGTTACTTTGCATTGTTGGGTATTTAAGAATATGATGATGCAAGCTTGCTAGGAGTAATGATTGTTACGAAAGAAATAGTTATTGATATATTAGTAAGATGATGATTAATAAGGAACGGGAAATGAAAAAGAAAAGAAGCGAGATGATGATTGATATTTAAGTGATTGTCTTTGATATATTGTTGAGATAGTGATAATTGAGATAAATGATATGAGAATGATGTGTGATTGTAGAGTTGGTGAATACTGGAAAATAGATAGGGTGTAGCAACTCTAGGAGTTGGCCCAAAATATAGATGGATTTGGTTAATCGTTTTCATTAGGTGTTGACTCATAAAAGACAACGTAATTGTTAGTATTCACCTCATTTTATAACGTAAAGAATGAAAATAGTAAAGGAATATAAGATCTTTGATAATTGATGATGCGATGATTTAATTATTATTATTTATTGTGGTTTATTAGTTTGGTTATATATTTGGCATATGATTATCTAACATTCAATAATATGATTATAAACTATTTAGTTATTATTACATATTATATATGTTTGTGATACCCTCACCTTGTGTATGAATGGAAATCATAAATTGAATTACCTTGGAGATGAGATTAGAGTATGATGATGTGTTAAAAAGTTAGGTTTCCTCAATTGTTCTAAGTATGGGGAGCTAACATGAATTGTCTTGCTTGGTTTGTGCATGGTTGTAGAAGGTATTCTTGTGATTGGTTAATAAAGAAAGAGTATTTAAATTAAAGTGTGAATAGGAGTTGGGAATGGGAGGGGAACCGGCCATGCCAAGGCTTGGTATCAATTTTGACCTAGCAAACTTAATTTGGACTAAGCAAAGTTGATTATTTGACTTGTTGACCATTTGACTCCATGTAAGCATGCATATATATATAATAATGAGAAATGAATGGGTGGAAGAGGAATGGCCGGCCACTTCAAGGTTTGGTCTTCTCGTTTTGTTTTGTTCTCTAAGTATAAGTCAAGAGCATTAAAAATGGTGGGGCCCATGGAGTTAATGTTGGAAGACTTATATGCTTATATACATATATATATTGTTTGAATGTGTGGTGATGGGAGCTTGGCTGACCAAGATTATGGTATATAGATATATATATCTATGTTTGGTTGTTGGAGGCATTAATTTTTAAGACCAAGTCTAAGAGAGAGAGAGGGGATCACTTGGAGAAAAAGGAACATCCAGCCATTTGAGAGAGCTTGAAGAAAAGAGAAAATTGAGAGAAAAGAAAGAAGAGAAGAGGGAGGGGAAGAAGAACCAAGAAGAGAAGTAGAAGAAGTACTAAGAGGAAGGAGAATTCAGGAGAAAGTACTTAAGTTCTAGAAGCCTTGGAAGGTTAGAACTAAGTTGAAGAAGGTGACTCCATCTTGAGGTTCTTGAAGAGTTTAAGCTAAACTTTGAGGTAGGGAAACTCCTCCTAATATAAATTTGAACTCTTCTTCTTTTCCTTTGAATTCTTGTCGTTGTAGTAGTTATGGTAGAAAGTAAAGAGAACTATGATGTCTTGTAGGGAACCAAACCAAACCTTGGAACCTAACTATGACTAGTGTTGATGATAAGGTTTGAATTGCATGGTAGTGAGTGATGGGAGGAGATGGAAGAAAATTGTGAGAATTTTAGGTTAGGGTGATATTGGAAGATGTAAAAATGGATGAAAAATGGTCATTTGTGTATAAAAAATGAATAAGAGTAGAAGGTAGAAGTAAAAACCCAAGATTGACCAAAGCGCAGAGAGGAACCACCTCGGTGGGCGCCCGCGCCACAGTGTTTTCTGCAGTTCCTCTCGGCAGGCGCCCGACCTGAGAAAGGGCCGTGAACCCAAGGTCTTGGGCACCCGACTAAGAACCCCTTGGGCACCCGAGCCCTGTTTGCTGAGCCATTGCTTTGTTTTGCATCTTATTTGGTCAATACCAACTTCACTCCTAAGCATATGGAACATCTAAAATGAAGCCTCATTATTTCATTTCATATTTGTGCTATCTTGACTATGGTATGTTGTACTTGACTTAAGATAATGAAAGGAAATGGGTTTGAGATAAAGATGTTGAAGTGGATTCCTCTGAATCACATTGCTTATGCTTCCATAAATGATAATGTCATTGACAATGAGAATGCTCATGGATGTGTTGATTATATGAAATCCCAATGAAATGACTTGTGTTGTTAAGTCACCAAATGAAATGTGTTACAGGTGGACTCACATAATTCACAAACCTAATGGAAGGTAAGAAAATGAAATGATTGGTTGTGTGCTAGAGGATTGTAGGGTACGAGAAAGTATGCCAGGTGGTTGGTAGCCCACAACATGCTTAGCCCCATATATATATTTACGGCATATTGCTGCCTTGGAGTGCACTCTTAAAGCACGAGTATAGGTGATATAAGGGAGGTGAAGTGATCAGGGAGGTAGTAGGGGAAACTAATAGGCGGTATAAGAGAAGTGGAATGATCAGGAGGTAGTAGGAAAAACTTATAGGCGATATAAGGAAGGTGGAATGATCAAGAGGTAGTGGGAAAATATAGCAATGTTTATATATTTATGAATATGAATATCTATTAGAACTAAGGCATTAATGCTTGCCTATTTACAGAAGTTAAATACCGTTGTAATTTGGATATTGTGGTTATGAGTT
>JAVXUM010005673.1:0-10434 GCA_035590655.1 Pouteria glomerata | reverse complement strand
TTATTATTTATTTGTTGATTTATTTTATTTTATTTTATTTTTTAGCAAAAAGTTAAATTAATTATTTTTATTTATAAATTTTTTTTTTTAATTCTAGAACCAAAAAAATTTGATAAAACGCAGCACAAAACGGCAGCGTTTTCTCCCCAACGCTGCCGTTTGGGTCAACCGCAGCGGCTGAAGTCGCGACTTCAGCCCCCCTTGTCCCTCCGTAAGAGACCACTTACAAGAGATTTGTTACACGGATTTTTATACTAGTGGTGTTTGCCTTGTAAATAAAAAATATAAATAAATAAAAATTAATGTAAAGAGTAAGGCAAATTTTAATTAAATACGTGTCATTCTTTAAAAAAAAAAATTAAAAGCTTAAATGTGTTTTTTATCAAGTGTAGTTGAAGATTTTTCATTATAAATTAGCAAAAGCATCCATTGTAATGGATAAGTGTATGAGTGGAAAAAGTAAACTATATATGCTACTATAGTATTCTTTGTAACTGTTTGTATATAGTGTAAATTTTATGACTTTCATAACTTGAGGTTTTCACTCTTTTTCGTAGATTTTATGACCATCTTGAAAAATAATTATATAAGTCAAATAATTAAAAAATAATAATAAAATTACAAATATAATATAGGAAAACATTTTAAAAAATCAGACTTGATTATGTTAGGATCTCCGCCATGTACGGTAAAAGTGATCAAGGATGTTTTTTAATCATATTCGGAAATGATATCTCGCTAAATGTCCCATTGCTATAGCAGCCCGGGACCACCACTGTTCGTACGATATTGTCCGCTTCTGGGATCCACACTCACGTGGACGGCACACAGCACTCGGGCGCTGCAGCTACTCGACTCGTCACTGTTTTGTTTTTGGCGAGGGCTACCCTAGTGCCCCAAAACGCGTCGCACTAGGGAGAGGTATCCCCACCATTTATTAGGCGTGGTTCGTTCTCCTCCTCAATCGATGTGGGATCGTTACAATTGCTATGTTAGGTACATGAACAAATTTATTTTGGTTGATTTTTTTTTTTTTTCCATTGATTAGATTAAAGTTTTTCCTTGTGTTCACTTATCAATGAGAGGCCTAAATAATGGTGATTATAATTTTGAGAATCATGTAGTTCAGAACAAAGATAAGAGTAACAAATAGCTACTCAACGTGAAATTATGAATCGTCACTTAACTGCAATAGGAGAATACTTTATAAGAGCTACATAGTATTCGTGAAACTCTAGTTTCACATATACGATCAAATGTTAGAAGGTTTTAAGGTTTAACATATGATACAACATTCAAATAAAATTCAATTCAGTTTAGGTTATCATATAATGTGATTATTTATGATGGTAAAGGAATTTTTTTAGTTAAAGAGATTCAAGAGATCAAGAAAATTGAAATAAATGTGGTGTTGAAGAATCTTCAAAAACTTGTAAAGAGTTTTGAGAATTACAAGAAATTGAAATAAACTAAATTTTTCTATTTGCGGATACTATTTTTAAAGAGAGTTATAATTTTAAAAAATTATTTTTAGAGTAAAAAATTATAAATAAGTTCAAGATGTGGAAATGAAAAATTTCACGTATGTAAAAATTATTAATTATTATGATAACCTCTATGACTTAGAATTATTACTTTATAAAGAAAAAGTTAGTAGTTTCATTAGTTCTTCAAACGGGGAGTGTCAAGGTTCAAATAAATTAGGATCAATTGATTTTGTTAAGGATCAATCAGCAAAAAAAAAGTCAATCATCTAAAAATTTTCAATATCCCTTCAAAATTAGGATTTAGTTTATTTTACGAGTTTGATTAGAAAAACTCTTAAAAAATCTATTTTAATTAGAATTAAATTTAGAGTTAATTTAGTATTATAAATAGCACCTTTGTAATTTTAATTTTTCAGCTTTGATTTTTAAATTCAATTGAGATTTCTTGACATTATTTTGAAATTTGTATTCTTGTTTATTCTTGTAGATTTAAGGATGTTTTATTTTATTATCATTATTTTTTTTTTATTATATTAAGGAATAATATTTAGTAAACCTCCTTTATTGCGTCATGTTAGGACTATGAATTCCACACCATTCCTTCCTACAAGTCACTTAGGTTTAAGTACACTTGTGGACAAATTCAAAGCCATTCAGCTCGGTAGACTCAGTTTCAACAAAATAAAATAAAATAAAATAAAATAAATAAAATAATAACAAAATAGTGATAAATTAATAAAAATTCAGTTTACTGGAATGTAGGGTTAAAATTGTAAAAACCCGTAAATGGTGCGCTGAGATTCTGATTTTCATGTCGTTGGATCTTATAGATCATTTCGTAATTGGACAAATGTACATGTCAAACTTCGCAGTCATCCAAATGGATTGGGCCTAAGAGATTTGCTAATCGTCATTTAGGTCCGTTTGTGCTTCGATCACAAGGCATTCCTGGCTATCAATGGTTCGTGATTATAGGAATTCCATTGGAATCATAACCATGGCTGTTTTGCTTTGCGAAGTAGCAGCAAAGAAATTTTTGTTCACATAATCATGGACAGAGCAAGAGACATATCGTTACTGTCCCTGCATTTAATCTTACGTGCTGGACAGTGATTTGTACAATGTTCTGCTCAAGCTAAATTCTAGGAAAATGATAAAAATGCCTTTGCAGGTCCTTGAAAATTCATCATATGTAAGCATCCTCTGTCGAGCACAGAAGTACTACTTGTCACTTGTTGGAATTAATTTAATCAATAGAAGTTTTGGAGTATATCTCACCAGCCTCAAAAAAAATAAAAAAATGTCACTATCCTTTACCAACCCAAAGTGGCCAGTTGACCAAGGCTGCCAATCAATGTCATCTTCATTGTGTATACTTCTGTAGATTGCAAATTAAGAAGTACTTAGACGCAAACCAATCAACGGATTTTGGAGTCACGGGTTTTCAGTTCTCAGCTGCAAAATGGGCTGCATTTTTTTGCCATTTTGGTGATGGCTGTTTCTGCCCACGAGGGAACACATCAAACTCGCGTGGTCCCTTCCCCTGCCCCTCGTAATTCTCAAAGCACCCTCAATCTACTCCCATGATCAACAGTGGCTGGACTCCTTACTTTGGTTGTCTCCCCTGCTCTTTGGGAAAAAGGCTTTGAGCTTAATTCGCTTTTCCTATGTCTTTTTTTTTTTTTTTTTTAATTTTTGGTAACCTGAAACTCTATTGATTTATTGTAAACCTCAATGGTTTGCGTGACTGATGAATGGAGACTTGATCAGCCTCTTAATCATGCATCCAGGTAAGTCGCTGAATTCGAACTCACGTTGCCTATGCGAGGAGTAAACTCACTAGCCAACGTAGCTAGACCGGAGCTGCTTTTTTTATGTTTTGGTGTGCTTGTCTCCATTTTTATATTTTTTATTTATTTATTTAATTTTCTTTTTTTTTGGTCTTTGTGTGACAGTTCAATTCTTTCTTTACTCTCTCCCTCTTAATTTAAATAACCCTCCTCCTTTGTTTGGCATGCGGGTTGACATAAATATACATATGTAAGTTCATGAGATGGATGATTAAAATTAAAAAAAAAAAAAAAATTCAACCTTAATAATCTATCTGTAATTTCATGATTTTTTTTTAATTTCATGAACGTTTACGAACTCATGAAATTTCGCAAGCCAAATAAAGCTTCAATTAAAT
Source organism: Pouteria glomerata (assembly GCA_035590655.1). NCBI lineage: Eukaryota > Viridiplantae > Streptophyta > Magnoliopsida > Ericales > Sapotaceae > Pouteria > Pouteria glomerata. Next base: position 6,759 of record JAVXUM010005673.1, on the reverse strand, counting down.
TAAAATTTAATTATTTTGGGCTTATGTTGATATCAAATTTTTATCAACTCTTTCAGGGTTGCACATAACTTTTAATAAAATTCAACTTTTAACGTGGTTAATGCAAGTAAATGCAAAATGCTATGCGTAACAGCAAATGACACAATTGTAAATCTTAGTGATTCTTGCATGGAACCTAAATATATATATGATTAAAATCGTATAGTTGTGTGATTAGTCGTAGCACTCCTCAATTGTTCTTCAAACATCCGTAACGGTCCCAACTTCAGAGGGGAAATAGCAGGGTTAGATGTGCAACATAGCATCAGTTAACATATAGGTATTTCCAGTCAAAAGCCATATATTTTGATTCAAGCGAGTGTAATTTAAAGCTCATTTCAAATAAAAACCTCATAAATCCCTCCAATTGTGCAAACTTGTAACAAAATTCTCAATAACCAACATTTAGGAATATAATGACTGTACTCCAAAGTAAGGTAAAATTTGAATAAATGAATGACATTAACAATGTCTCTGCTACAGCGTATGAGTAAGGGCAAAATTACTTCCCAAAAAAAAAAAAAAAATGACTAAGCAAAACAATTTTGTTTCAAACTTTACCTGTATTAACTTTTAATTCGAATTTCTATCTACCTAAGCTTTGCACATAATTAATGAAGAATGAAGAATGGTCTTAGGGCGTGTTTGACAGATGATAAGTTGGGTTGAATTCGCGAACTCACGATGAATTTCGCTATAATCCTAACCTCCGAACCAACCTCCCAAACAAAGCCTAAAGAAGCTAACAATAAGTGCACGAGAACCTTTTTAAGAGGCAGATCTTCTTGTAAAATTTAGGAGATACGAATAAGCATATGAAGCATGTATCGCTGCCCCAATGGGAAGCACGTCCTCATCTAAAGTGAAGTAAGGGCTGTGTACAGGATGGACTGATCCAGATTTCTCATTTCCTGTGCCCAGAAAAAGGAAGGATCCGGGAACCTTTTCTAGGTAAAATGCAAAATCTTCACTTCCCATGAAACTAGGAGCTAATTTTGTGTTCTCTTCCCCAACAATCTCTCTCGAGATTTGTCTTACGTGTTCATATACTGTTCCATCGTTTACAGTTGGGGGGATTGTGGGATGCTCTCTTCCAGTGAAGTCAATCTCAGCCGTGCACCTGTGTACAGCTGCTTGCCCTTGTATAATCTGGCATGGCACAAAGAAAAGATCAACACGAATATACTTGACACGTCATGTGATAATTTGATTTGTAGATATTTTCAAGCTTATTTTGTGCATATAGAGTGGTTTAATTAATTACTATTAAGTAATCAATTATTTCAATGGTGTTATTGCAACCTCATTGTGTATGTAGAATATAGAGCCGATCAAATGAAAATAGGTGCAGCAATTAGAACAAAATTAATGGGAAACAAGCACGAAAAACAAGACTCAAATTTAGGATCTTCTGAAATCAGATCGAGTTACGATATTATGTTAAATTGCTAGGGATAACAACTAATCCACCTAAGTGGGTGGTCGTCTATGTCAAAAAATTATTCCAGTGAAAAAAACCCATAACTTTTGGGTGTTTGCGTGCCGAATTCACGAAACTTGTAGAGAGATGAGATAGAAACTTTTGGTGTGAACAAAAATGCAGAGCTTGGTTGAAAAAGAGAGAGTCTCATCCCATGGAGCTTGGGCAAGGGTTATAAGTGGCTGCTAGTTTGTTGGTTGAGAGAAAAGATAAAGACAGAGTAGGTGAGTTGAGCGAGAGGGTATCTCTTCCTCTATAATTTATTATATGGTTGAAATATAGTGATATTGCTGCCGGTTTCACTGCGAACATAGGTAGGATTGCCAAATCATGTTAAATTGATTGTGTTGTGCTTATTATTTGCTCCAAACCTAGCATAAATCATCATAACATTGATATTATGTTTAATAAATATTTGTCCCAATAGTTTGAACTCAAACTTGACAATATTAAACCTAGCACATGATAACCTGACCAAACCTTATCAATACAATGCGAATTCAAAATTATTGAAAAAAATTGAATTATGAAATGAAGCAAAGATGTTAAATCAGATTTGATGTGATTATAAAATAAATTAATTATTTTACTCATTTGATGTGATTATTTTATATATTCATTAAATTTTAAAATATTTTAATAAAGATAGGAATCGATGCAATTATGAATTCAAATTCAACGTATCAATCTTAAATATTTCCCCACCTAAGCGATTAGAAAATGACCTCAGACCATTTAAATCAAAGCCAATTTAACAATTACGTACCTCTTTAATTCTATCTCTGAGAGCATAGAAGCTTTTCGTGCTAAATGCTCTGAAAGTCCCGGCTATTGTGGCCGAGTCTGGAATGACATTAAACGCAGTACCCCCTTGGATCATCCCCACAGAAACCACCTGCATACCAAATTCTTGTTAGGATCAATAATAATAATCATAATAATAATCTCCTTCAGCCATGACTTCAAATTCTCGGGAAAAAGAACATCGCCTGGTCAATTGAAGCTGCAAAAGAAATGGTAATTGAAGAAAGCTGATGACAAATTCATACCTGAGAGTCCAATGGGTCTGTCTCCCTTGCCACGATATTTTGCAAGCTAATCACCGACGTCGAGACAGCCAAAATGGGATCGATGGAGTTCTGCGGGTGGGCCGCGTGACCTCCTTTCCCTCCGATCTTCGCTTTGAAGCTCCCGCATCCGGCTAGAAACTCTCCCGGCCGCGACGCCATTGTGCCAATCGGATACTTATGAACAACGTGCATCCCAAGAATGGCCTCTACGTTTTCAAGAGCTCCTTCTTGGATCATGTCTTTGGCACCTTGACCTTGCTCCTCGGCTGGTTGGAATATTAGTACAACGGTGCCCTGCATTTGGCAAACTTTAATTTAGATCAGCAGAGCAGATCAAATGTTGTTTTCTGATAACTTGCTTTGCATTTTTTTTCTCTCTTTTTTTACCTGTAATTTGTGTTTGAGTTGTTGCAGTATTTTTGCAGCACCAAGGAGCATTGCTACATGGGCATCGTGTCCACAGGCATGCATTTTCCCATCTATTTTGCTCTTGTGCTCCCACTCCACCCTTTCCTGTATAATAATTCACAAAAATCAAATAAAATAAACATTCAATGTTATGTGACATCAACAGATCTTTTGATTCTAAGCTTATTTTTGAAGTTTTTATCCATCTATAGGAAATAATTCACCAATATCACGAAAAATATATATCAAATTAGACATTTGTTTTTCTAATAAAGCCCAACATTAATACATACGTTATTAATGATGAGCCTAAATCCTAATATGTTCAACTGAAGGCTATTAAATTACATATATGCAATTACGGATCTTACAAACGGGCACCCCTTCTTAAGTTTTGGAAAATTCTTATAGAGGTTCATTATAATTTTGGTAACAATTTTAAACATATCTTTGTAATACTAAGGCCATCTCGACCGACCCGTCTGAATCCAATCCGTTACCCAATCTAAATGAATGTAAGATTTAAATATTTTTTCAGATTCGGATCGGATTTGAATTTATTTTTGTTTTAAAAATTCGGATGTCAGATATAATATCCGATCTAAATCTGTCCCAGATATAATATCCGATCTAAATTTGTCCTAATTTACCTAGATCTATCCCCCATTTGCTCCAAAAAATATCCAAATAAACTTGAATCATTTGGATTTATAATGATAACATTACCGCTATAACATGATAAACAATATTCACATTCATCATTCTTTAGATTTATTAAATATCACTGTTTTTATCATTAAAATTAATATTAATAAATAAATTTAAAAAAATTATTATCATTTTGTATTAATTAGGGTGCATTTGGGAAAAATTAGATATTCAAAAAATTGAGATTAATAATTATGTTATGGATAATCATATTTTATATCTGCTACTTTGAGTTGGGACAATGTTAGTACTTTAGAATTATGTATCTCTATTATGTGTTGGTGAAATGGTACTTTGGTAAAATGTTAATTTTAGATATGTTTATGTATTATTTTGATAAATTATTATTATGATGATATTTATGTATTATTTTGACTTTAGAGATAAATTATGTAATTGTAATAGGTTACATCTGCAATAAAGTAATGTATCAACTTAATAGGAGATTTAGATATAAATGGAAAATTCAAATTTTTGAATATTCACGGATATTTCCCTTCTTTGTTTGGAGTAGTGACAAAGGTTAAAAAAATATTTATTCAAAGTTCGGAGCAATTTTAGAGGGGAATGGAAGGTTCAGAGTTCAGATTTAAATATTACTATATCTACTCCCAATCTGCTCTATTGCCATTCCCATGTAACCTCCCTCAATTTTTTTTTTTTCAAAATTCTTATTAAAATTATTTATCATTTTTTAGCCTCACTTCCAAAAATCAATACACAGAAAGAGAAATATACAGCACAACCTAACAGACAGTAGACGGAAAGAAAATTTCTCAGTGTTGAATGAATTGGGAGCTGGGATTCATTTTAATATTTTTAGAGAATCGTGTAATTGAGAAAGTTAAATTTTAATTCAACGATTTAAATAAAACCATGTTCTTAAGTTTAGAGACACGTAAATAAATTTAAATAGTAAATTAACAACCGATCATGCGATTCTTGAACTTAGACATCAAAATCGATGTAAATCTCCACATTTTTCTGTTATATACCTTAGTTTGGTTTATTTATTACATACATATTGACAAAACTACGTAATCATGACAAAATAATAATCTCATGTCTTACTTTTCAAAAAAAAAAAAAAATTAATCTCATGTCTCAAGAAGGGCACTGTATGTAAATGACTATAATTAGTTGCAGTCAACACAGAGCCACACGATTCCCGTGGTCCACGTACAGTCAAAAATAAGTTTTAAAAATTTTTAATTTTTAATTTTTTTTTTTTTTAATCCAAACACTGCAAAAGGTATTTCATACATGTACCCACGGTGGGCAGAAAAATCTAAACCCAACCCGACAGCAGAGACCAGACGGCATATCTGAATATCATCAGACCCGAAAATCTATATTCCCATTAGTCTTAAAACCAAAATACATAGCAAAGTTAAACGAGCAATCAGTGCAAGGAAAATGATTCTTCATGTTTTTAAAATAAAATTGAATTTTAAATCTAATTAAGAAAATAATATTAAAAAAATTTATTAGAATGATGTCAAGAATTTTAATCTTATTATTTTAAATAAAAATATTTGTTTTAAAAAAAAAAAAAAGCTCTAGTTATAAAATTGGAAATAACACATTATTTTCTAATAGCAAAATTAATAAAATTAATATTGAACATCAATTAATTGAAAGAGAACTGTGACCTGAATAGGCAAAGCATCCATATCTGCTCTGAGAGCAACAAACGGGGGAGAACCGGATCCAATGGTGGCCACCACCCCAGTTTGCGCCACCGGCCACCGGTACTCGACCCCCATCCGGTCAAGCTCGTGTCTGATGAGCGCGCTAGTTGCGAATTCCTCGAAAGCAAGCTCTGGGTTCCTGTGAATTTCTCTCCTTACGCTCCTTATCCAACTCACTGTATTGGGTTCATTAGCCAGCCCCAATATGTGATCTATGAATGAAGAGTTTTGACGGCTCAGAGAAGAGCCGAGAGGCAATAAAGCGGTGACTGTTAGGAGGAGGAGGAGAAGGAGACGGTCCATTCTGGTGGTGAATACTAGAGGGGATTCTAAATTCTTTCTTCTTAAAGGGGGAACTTGTTTACTTATAGAAGAGAGTTTAAAAGAGAAGAAAGGCTAGGAATATTGATGTACAATTTGACCAACATGGGAAATTAAGCACGTGCTCAAATGGGGATTTGATGTGCCATGAGACGACCTTACCCCCCTTTGAACGACCTATCGGCGCCCACCATTTGCAATTGCAATTGGTTAAAAAAGTCATAAAAGTTCACTCTATTTTCCGCCACGCACTCCTTATCTCTTTCAAATTTCAAAGTCTGAATTAATGACATTGTTTTCTTGGGGGCAAATTCTCTTTTAGTCTCAAGTTTTGTTTTTTATGACGTGGGTTTTTTTTTTTTTTTTAATAATTAAGTTCGCATAAATCTTTGAGATCAAAAAAGTTATTAAATAAACATTAAAATTTAATAAAAAAAATTGATCATCATTTGTTACATACAGCCACATATATAATGTGTATATCAAGTACTAAAATAGAATTTTGAGTGAATTTGGTATTCTTAAATTAAATTTCTTTCTGCCTAATGTTTGATAGTCAACTTGTTTTTATCTCTTCGTCGGCAAACATGTGATATTTCTTTATAATATTTTATTTTTAATCTTTGCTTGTATGGGTTGTACATGAAATCAGACGAGAAGAGTTGAAAGTGCTCACCGTGTTAAAATTGACCCTTCCTATGTTTATGTTTTTTTTTTCTTTTTTTTTGTTTTTTGGGTTAGTTCCTGTGTCTGTGTTCATGTGTGTGTAGACGCGGACTTCTCAAACACGAGCAAACAAAAATAAATATATATTTAAATATATATTTTTTTTCTAAATTCAAAATATATATTATTTTCTTCTTATAGTCAATAATACAAATTTTCGCACGTTAATGACACAAATTATTCTAAACATTTGAGCTTCGTCTTATAATATTTATAAACTACTAAATGATTCAACATATATAATTAAACACTACATAAATATGTTTAGGCACTTCACATATGCTTGTATATATATATATTTTCATCCTCATATATC
>JAVXUM010005654.1:0-10434 GCA_035590655.1 Pouteria glomerata | reverse complement strand
CGCGGCCCCAGGAAACGCCCTGGAGGCAGTAGTTCAAGGCCGACTGGAGGCGACCATTTCGCTTGCGCCACCAGTGACGAGAGGCAGGACGAACGTCAGCGGCCGGCGAACCCCATTGCTTCACAACGAACCCAACGAATTTGTGGGTGAGGCGCTTGGGGCAGTGCAGGAGAAGGTGGGCATGTTCCCCCGATCCCTGACGATCCATGGAAGCCCGGTTCATGACGTAGGTGAAGGCTTCCTTGTTGCGCCGGAAGAAGGCGCGAAGAGTATCACGCTCAGCCTTCCAGAGCGGCGCGCGATCCTGCGGGGCCGCGTCCCTGATCGTCGGAATGTTCCATGTCAGAAGCCAGTTCAAAGGACGCCCAAGGATACGCTCGGCATGGTGAGCGCCACGAATAGCGTTGAAGTCGTCTTCCGGGTCGACAATCGTTGAGGTCGGGGCTCGCCTGCGGACATCGCTCTTGCGAGCGTCGTCCTTGTCGCCATGGTCGGAGACCAGAGCTTCGCCGTGGGTGTCGGTTTCGGGAAGAGGACAATAACTAAATAAAGAAGGCCCCCCCTCGTTTTCGGAGGGGATATTTCCTTCAAAGCCGTGGAAACCAAGGGGTTTGAGGGATACTTGTCGCGATAAGTGTTGTCCGCGATAAGGCCCATTCTCGTGGCAGTTTTCGACAGTCTCACAGACCATTGTCATGCCGGCCGAGAGCCCTTCCGCCTCGTTGAAAACGAGCGCGTTGGAGTTACAGCCTGTTGAAATTTCGGCACGAAAGCCTTGCCCGTTCAAGGCGGGAGAGCTATACAAATCCATAGGTTACAGCCCCCTCAGACTGGCCGCGACGCCAATCCAGACAGTCTGAGGGGGTGCCTTTCGTTCTTGTTGCGTTCTATACCATCGGACGTGATGGCATGACGCCGCAAAACGAGTCAATGTTTACACTGTAAGCAAGACTATTGGGATGGCCGAGAGCGTCCCGCCCATCCCTGATTTCGCCGGCTATTTCCTGAAACACAGGGCGGATTCGACCGAGACGCGGCCGGATTTCCCAATGATTTCAATGGTCGTTGGCAAGCATTACTTCACAGACGCCCGAAGTGGGGCTTACGTGTCGTACTCCACGTCATGTGTGAGGAAGCGAGACCGTTCCTGCATCCGGCGCTCGACCGCCGTGGCGATCTGCTCCGGAGACTGGTTCGCTCCGTTGATGTTGATCGTGACCGGACCGCCGCCACCCATGCCGCCCATCGCGTTGCCCGCCGCCGTTCCGCCGAAGCGGTTGGTCGGGGCAGGCGTCGGAAGCGGGACAGACCCCGCAAGCGCGGATGCCGTGGGCTTTTGGGCCGCTGCGATCGATGCCGCCGTGGGAGCCATGTTCCTGGGAACATTGCCCGCCAGACCCGCCGAAACGGCAGCACGTTGCCCAGGCGTGAGCGGACCATAGGTCCACGTCTTCGCCCGGTCCTTGTGTTCGTCCAGGTGGATGCCGCCGCCGTTCATCTCCAGCCCGACGCCGCCGCGCTGCTTGGCGAGCCATTCCTGAGCGATCGGCCCAAGCTGGTCGCCGCGAAGACGCTTGCCGTCCGGCCCGTAGATATAGACATCGGCTGCGCGCCCGTCGTCGTGACGGGTCGAGCCCGTGCGACGATGACCATGGCCCTTGGCATCCTGCCCGCCCGAGTAGATTTCGGCACTGTAGCCGGGACCGTAAGCCGCCAGAACGGCCTCTGAAAGGTTTCGCTGGAGGTTGTCGGTGATCCGCTTGTTGCGGATGCCGGCAGCGTTGGCATAGCGCACGTTGTTCGCGGCCAATGCCGTTCCCGCCGTCGAGATCGTTGGAGCCCCAGCGATGGCCGCGCGGGCCGTTGCCAATTCAGCCGGGTTCCGCTTGAAGCCCTCCCAGGCGGAAAGCCCCTGTTTCCGGGCGATCCACTCGGCCATTCGATCCTGCGTCGTCGCATCGAACTTGGTCGTGTTCCAGTCCATGCCCAAGGCGGAGGCTGAGTCCTTCATAGTGTCGCCAACGATCTGATAGCGACCGATAGCCGAGGACGATCCGTGACGCGCTTTGATCTGGCGACCAAAGGCGAAGGCCTCTGCAAGCGACATTTGGGTGATGGGCTTGGATGGCGAACCATACTTGCCATAACCCAAAACTGTCTCGTAATCGCCCTTGCCCGCCGTGCCTTCCGCTCGCGCGATGGCGTCCAGCATGGGCTTGCCACCGCTGCCCCCGGAGAATGAGAAGTCCGTCATGGTGCCAAGCGAGGCATAGCGGGTTCCCGTGATCGATCCCGTGCGCTCGCCTGACGTAGGCGTTCGCCGCCCGAAGGCACCGCCAAGCCAGCGGTTGAGGAAAGAGTCCACGGGGTCGGGATTGTCACCCCGCGCCCTTCTGGCGTCGTTCTCTTCGCGACGTTCGGTCCAACCTGGCTTTCCGAATAGGCCCGTCCAGATTTCCCGAAGGCTGTCCCAATTCAGGATCGTCACGGCGAGCGCCACACCCGCCCCTGCGATCAATACGGGAACGGCAGCGGTCCCGAGGGCGGCAGCGCCCCCAGCGGCAGCGCCAGCGCCCCCCAGGAGGCCAGCAACGCGAGCCGCACCCACAAGGGTTAGAAGGCCCGCGCCGATCGCGACAAAGGCGTCCTTGGCGATCTCAAGCCATGGGGCAGCGAGACGCGCCGCCGTGCCGATCCCAAGGATGCGAGCGGCCATCTTTCCCGCCTCTTCGGGACTGGAGCCGCCAACCGCTTCCATGAACGACTTCGCCGCCGCGCCGATCCACTTGAGGGCCGACCAAACTTCCTTGAGGCCTTCCGCGAAGCCCTTGGCAAACTCATAGAATTTGGCCGGGTTGGAGGTGATCCCGCCTTTGCCGAACACGGAGTCGAGCAAGTCGCGGAACGACCCTTCGCGACCTAGAAGGCCCTCAACAAGGCCTTGCATCGACGCCCAGAAGGCGACCCCGATCTGACGGGAATTTCCCTGCATCCAGTCGCGAAGCCGGCCGGCGACCTGCCCAGCGAGCGGGCCAAGCGTCTTGCCCATCTCGCCCAGAACAAGCCCGAAGGCCGCGTTCATCTGGCGGAATGTCACCCGGAGCTTGATGGAATGGAGCCGCATGGCCTCCCCGATCGCGTCGGTTCGAGCCGCTTCCCGCTGGAGCCCAAGGGCTTCCCGATAGGTGCCGCCGCCCGATACGAGGCGCGAGCCCTCGCCTAGCCATTCGGTTTGGAAAAAGTCCTTGATGATCTGTTCGCGCATCTTTGGGTTTTTCACCCGGTTCATGCGTTCGAAGAAGTCGGGCAGGAAGGCGTCAGGGTCTTGGCGGCGCTTGGCGTCCATGGCGTTCACAGAGCCATATCCGAGGCCCCGAACGATCCGGCGCGCCTTGTCGCCCTCAAGGCCCTGTTGCCGCGACATGCCGCGAAGCGAAATGACCCGGCCGGCCGTGTAGTCGAGAAGCGAGCCGCTTTCGCCGGCCTTGTTGCCGAGCGAGATAGACGACGCGCCGAACGCCAAAGTTGCCTCTGGCGACATGCCCAGGAGCTTGCCGCCGCCCGCGCCCTGGAGGTTGAACCGCAAGAGTTCTTCCGGGGTGACACTCATTTTTGACAACTGCGTCAGGGCGTTCGACCATTTTTCCATGGCCGCTTGGCTGTATGCCTCGCCCCCGCTCGTCTGAAGCGCCTTTTGCTTCGCCATCACCTCGTCAACGAGACGGGAGTCCACCTCCCATAGCCCGGCGATCTTTGCCCCAAGGGCGGCATAGGCGGGCGCGTCCTTGTTCGGGACGCCAGCCTTGATCGCGTCGTTGAGGCTCGTCAGCATTTCGGCTTGGCCGCGCCCCAGCTCGATTCCAACATCGGAGGCCCAGCCGTCACGGAGCTTGCGAGCTTCGCCGGCCGACAGGCCAGACCAGATTTGCAAATTGCGTTCTGCCGCGTCGGTGTCGGCCTCGCGATCGATGATGTTCCGGCCGGCATAGCCAGCGGCAGCGGCACCCGTGATCCCGGCGACCGCGATCCCGCCCGAGGCATCACGAATGGCACCCGCTGCGGTTCGACCGCTGGAGGCGAAGGCCCGTCCCCTGGCGCGGTTCTCACGTTCGATCATTCCCAGCTGGCGACGATGCGCCGCCTCGCGTCGTGCCGTGGCGCGGTCTTCCGCCTTTGCCTCTGCGGCCTTCTGACGGTTCATCGCCCCTTGGAAATTGAGCTTGGCGCGAAGCTCTTCATAGCGGCGGCGCTCGTTCCTGGCGGCTTCTGCGATGCCGACGCGGGCGAGCTTGAGACGGGCGGCGGTTTCGCTCTTGAGGGCCGATGCGGCTTGCCGCTGAGACCGGCGCTCTTCGCCCTGGCGCTGGCGGGCCATCCGGTTCTCAAAGGACAGGCGCTTTCGGAGATCCGCACCCATGGCAACGCGGGCTTTCTCCGAAGCGAGGCCGGATCGCAGAGCGGCAGCTTGCGCCTCATGAGCCTTGGCTGTCTTCCCAGCGATTGCAGCTGCGCCAGTGAGCTTCCCATAGAGCTTGACCGGGTCGTTCGCTGCGTGTGTCAGCTTCTGGAGGCGTTGCACATTCTTGATAAGGGCGCGGATGACGGGCGAAGCGTCGTCGTCGGCCGTCAAATGGGCTTTTAGGTCGATTCCATCGGACATCGATTTGGTTCTTTCCTGATTTGGAAAAGGGGGGTGGGGGTCGGGCAAAAGGCCCTTTTGTGGATTTGCAATGGGGAGGGGTTGGCGACGGGGCCAAAACCCAGATAAAAAAATAGACCACCTAGATATACTGATGGTCTTTCAACGTCCTGAAATGGTTAGGTGATGGAATTACAAGAGACTGAAACAAGCAGATACTTTGTTTCAATGCCTTGTATTACTGACACAAGAAGCTAATCGTTGGCGAAATTGGCAATATATGCTAACGATCCGGCTGGCTGATCTTAGCCGTGGAGCCCATCCAATGCGTGATATCGTCAACCATGCCGAGGCGCTTGTCGCGGCGCTCTATGCGAACAACCATGATGAAGTCGCCGGCATTCTGGACGAGGCCAAGGACACGCTCTTGCGGATGCTGGACGAGATCGCAGCGGCCGGCCTGATCGATGATGAGACCATGGCGCTTGTCATGGCCTGAGATCGCGACAAGGGGGATGGGACACAAGGGCGGGGCGATGGCCTCGCCCTTCTGCGTTCTGGAAGCGGTTTTTGCGGTTCACTATGGGTATGCTCCAGTTGCACCGCCTCAAACGCGATGAAACTTAGCTATTGAACCATTCAAAATGAACTGGTACGTTGTGAACCATCCAAACGAAACCGATGGTGGTTCACATGCTCGCCCGCCTCTATCTCCGCGCCTCGACCGATGACCAGAACGCCAGCCGCGCCCGTGCCGATTTGGAATCCTTCGCCGCCGAACGGGGTCTGAGGATCGCCGCCACATATGTCGAAAACGAGAGCGGCGCGAAACTCGCGCGGCCCGAACTCTTCCGGCTGCTGGCGGATAGCCAACCCGGCGACGTTCTCTTGATTGAGCAAGTGGACCGCCTGTCACGTCTGACGGCCGGCGACTGGAAAAAGCTCCGGGCCGAACTGGACGCCAAACAAGTGCGCGTCGTGGCGCTCGACCTTCCGACAAGCTGGATGCTGGCGGCACCGGCTGACGACTTCACCGGCCGCATGTTTCAGGCCATCAACGCGATGATGATGGACGTTCTCGCCGCCGTGGCCCGCAAGGATTATGAGGATCGCCGCCGCCGCCAAGCTCAGGGCCAAGAGAAGGCCAAAGCCGAGGGACGTTATACCGGTCGGAAGGAAGACGCCGGACGGAACAACGGGATTGCCGTCATGCTCAATGGCGGGGCGAGCTATACGCAGGTTCAGGACGCCTTCGGATGCTCCCGCGCCACGGTGGCGAAGATCGCGAAGCGGATCGCCTCGCCCGCCGAATGAGTCGGCCATAGATCGAACGTGATGAAGGGGCCTCGCGGCCCCTTTCGCATGTCAGGCAGCTTGTTCGAGCGCCCTAGGCTCAAGGACGATCGCGAATTGATCGCGAAGGCCGTTGAGGATCATTCCGGTTAGGCGCTGTCGCACCTCATAATTCGTCGTCCTGGCGTATTTCCGGCCGGGGCGATAGATCGCCGCCGCCTTCTGCCGATCGTCGCCACGTAGCAGGACCAGCGCCGCCGCTTCCAGCCGATCGCCGTCCTTGGCCCCCTGGACGAGGCGGAACCATTCCAGCGCCAAAAGGGCCTCTTCCTCGTTCCTGGCCGTGCGAACGAGGGGCATGTCGTCTCCGGGCCGCATTGCCGACAAAACGCGAAGCCGTTCGGTTTCAGCTGCCTCGCGGCGTGTGAGACCGGTTGGGATGCGCCAATTCGAATGTCGCCCGTTCCGCTGCCAGCTGCGTTCCCGATCGTCCAGCCGATCCACCGTCTCGACTGCCCATTGCAACGCCCGCCAAACAAGATCGGCGGGCTTTGTTGCTCCGGTCTCGGCCGCAATGCGATGCAGAATGGCAAGGTGATCCTCGCGGCTTCCAGAGGGACGAGGAGGGACGGTTGCGTTCATGTTGGGTCCAATACAAAGGGTCCTAATTTACGGAAATGCTTAGCACATTCACCGAAAATATGCATCCTTCACGACCAGGGATCAGCCCGTTATTGCGTTCATAAGGATGGGCTGTATTTCATTTCATCTATTACAAGATCGGCAAGAAGGACATTGCTTCGCGCCACATTCACGATCGTCCAAGCAGCTCCATACCGCGCGAACGCGGCAAAGATCACCTAACCCTGCCCGCAGTATATAAATAATTCTCCTATTATCATCTAAATACTGTATCGAAACCTGCCAGGATAATCTTTTTTTTAATAATCCAATCGCATACTCTAAGACGAACCGGGATGGAAAATTACTAGCTTACCCGATCAACGCGGGAGGGTTTGGTAAGCTATTGCTGACCACCTGCTTGTTGCTCTGCTGCGGTGAAATCAGCAGAGTCGAACTTCCCTCGAATTTTAGGGAAATAAGGCTCGCAATCAACAAGGGGCTTGGCCCAACGTCTAAACGTCGCATTCTCGTATTGATGCCACATGCAATATCCCGGCGCCTGGAACAATAACATTGCATCTAGATTTTGATGCTTTGCTGTAGCATCTACAACCGCGTGCGCCTGGACTCTTCTGCTGGTTTTTAGCAGATGGGCATTGTCTGATATATTTCCAAACTCAGTAACATATACATACTTTGGTAGCTCCAAAGATTGAAGAATTGCCTTCAACTGATTGGGTACGCGATTTCGCATCATACGGCGCGCATACTTCCAACCATATGTTAGATAGGTCCGAGCAATAACCCGATTATTTCTAATATCATCTACGAAGGCATCCCCCATCGCCTCGGATGTCCCGAATTTTCCAGGAAAGCGGCTTTTGACGCTATTCCAAGTATTCGAGTAGTTTGCCAATGCGCCCCAAGCCAAAACTTCCGCAGATTCCGCAGGTATAAAGACCTTCGCTGGAAGCGGCACAATCAGAAACTGGACGTTCTCCCTAACACTATACCAAGTCTGTCCGATCGGGCTGTTAGGCTCGATTGGCATGGCTACTGTACTGCCGATCTGATCATCATTGACGTAAAACGCCTCACAGAACGCGGCTCGGGTAGGTTGGTTGGGTAGGGGATTTACTGATTGCTCCCGAATTATGTGACCCGAAGCAATAACTGCGTGCCCGATCCCTTGGTTTGGAGATCCCAGCCCCACAAATACCGGTATCCCAGAGTCAACGTATCTGTTGATTACAGCGGCGGGATCAACTGCGCCCCACGTATACCCTTGATTTCCAGAGCCGTCGCTCATGTACACAAGAGCCTCACGTCCAGCAGCCCTAAACGCTGAGACGATGTTATTTATCGTCAAGAATTCGGAGCCGGCGGGCAAGGAGCTATTGATATCGTAGTCAGAAACTTGTGTGGCGGCTTGGGTGATGGCAACGGTTGAGAGCCAAGGCCCCCGATGCTTTGCATGGAAATGCCTGCTGGAAACCCAAATTGACGCTTGCGCACATGACCCAATGCGAGAGTCTTGCTGCGTCATCGGTATTGCATCAACCGACAACTCTGCACCGAGAATATGCGCTGTGTAGGACGCCCGAACGAGTAGGTGTCCTTCGAAGCCAGTTGGAGAGGGTGGTGCCTTGAGTATGATTTGCCCAATCGGCGCACCAGCGATGGGGCGAAGCACAATCCAGCCTAGGAAGTGTTCCGCCAGTCCCTCCAATCGGTCCGCGCTGAGCTGAATATCTTTTTCGGCGCTAAGGAAGGAAACGTCTTCCGAAAAAAAGAGTAACCGCTGGCAGAGTTTCGAATGACGTCGAAACAAACGGGAGTAGTAGGCAGAAAACGCCTCACTAAAATCCCTATCGAGATAGTTTTCTTCAAAAATGACAGATGCAGCGCCCAAGTCCCAAAGGCGCTGCATCAACTTAGGAACAATGTGTGGGTAGTTTTGGTCTTTCCGTAATCTAGCTTCGAGGTCATCCATCCCCTGCTTCTGGGCAAGGGAGACAACACTGAAACTCATACGAAAACCTTTCTGAGACCCCACTCAGCCTACGAGCAGCGATCCACTTTTTTGCTCAGCAATCCGCATATTTGCGTCGATTGCCTTGAGTTGGTCAAGCGCCTCAGATGATAGCGACCAATCTAAACCCGGCAAGCTCATGCCACCTTCAAGGTCGAAAGCTCCGTTATCGAGATCGTCGATATGGTTGATAGTGTTGCCCATCGTTTCTCTCTCAGATGCTATTTTCGACATGGCTTCATTCCCTATCGGTCTAGATGCGTGGCGAAGGACACGGCAATGCGCGGATCGATAGTCAGCGAAGGCGCGCGGCTTATAATCGAGACCGCGAAAGAAATCTAGCACCTATATGCGATTCAGACCAAGCGTTTGATGTGAAAAATGTGTGTGTTGATGGATCGTTCCCCTTGATGGAGCGAATGGTGATCGCCATGGGAGTAATCATTGCGATTAAATCCAGATTTCTCATGGAGTTAGCCGTAGATACGGACGGATAAATTAGGTGTGATTCTCACATAGCAAACCGAGAGCCTGCACCGAAAAAGTCTCCAAGCCATCAATATGCTGATGGTCGGCCCGCCGGGATCGGGCAAGTCCATGCTGGCGCAGCGCCTGCCCTCGCTTCTGCCGCCGCTCGGCCCCCGCGAGCTTCTCGACGTCTCGATGATCGCTTCCGTCGCCGGCGAACTCTCCGAAGGCCGCCTGTCGGCCCGCCGCCCGTTTCGCGCGCCGCATCATTCCGCCTCCATGGCCGCGATGGTCGGCGGCGGGCAGCGCGCCCGGCCGGGCGAGGTCTCGCTCGCCCATCACGGCGTCCTGTTTCTGGACGAACTTCCCGAGTTCACCCCCGCCGTTCTCGACTCGCTGCGCCAGCCGATCGAAACCGGTGAAAGCGTCATCGCGCGCGCCAATCACCGCGTGACCTATCCGGCCGCCTTCCAGCTCGTCGCCGCCATGAACCCTTGCCGCTGCGGCATGGCCGGCGAGCCCGGCCATCAATGCGCCCGCGGCCCACGCTGCGTGTCGGACTATCAGGCCCGCTTGTCCGGCCCGCTGCTCGACCGCATCGACCTGCGCGTCGACGTGCCCGCCGTCACCGCGCTCGACCTGATTCAGCCCGGCGCCTCCGAAGACTCCGCCACCATGCGCGCCCGCGTCGAGGCCGCCCGCCTTCTCCAGAGCCATCGCTACGAAGCGCTCGGCCTGCCCCCCGGCACCACCAACGCACGCTGCCCGCCCGACCGGCTCGAACAGGCCGCCGCCCCCGACAAGGCCGGCCTCGCGCTCCTGCGCGACGCCGCCGAGCGCATGCGCCTGTCGGCGCGCGCCTATCACCGCGTCCTGAAAGTCGCCCGCACCATCGCCGACCTCGCCGGCTCCGACACGATCGGCCGCGCCCATCTCGCCGAAGCCCTGTCCTACCGCAGCCTGCCGGAGCGGTTGCAGGCGGCGTGAGGGGGATGGCGGGGCTGCCGCCCCGTGCCCCGCCCAACGGGCGAGCCACGGGTCTCGCCCGTCCTTCGGACGGAACGAGTTCCCGGACCCTTCCTTTCTTTTGGGACGTCTTTCCGAGATCAGGGAGGGCCGCTGGCTCTCCCTGATCTCGGACACATGCCCAAGAGAAGAGGGGTTCAGGGGAAATCATTTCCCCTGACGGGGTGCAGGGGCAGCGCCCCTGCGTTTCCCCTCACGCCCCCAGCAGCGCCCGCGCGCGCGGCAGGTCGAGGAGCGGCGTCTGCGGACGCGGGCCGATCTGGGTGATGATGTGGCCGGCGGCCAGCGCGCCGAGGGCGGCGCTGGTTTCATGGGAGAGGCCGGCGGTGTAGCCGCGCAGGAAGCCGCTGGC
>JAVXUM010005542.1:0-10439 GCA_035590655.1 Pouteria glomerata | reverse complement strand
CTTTAGTTTGTTGCATTTCAATCTTCCTTTTTATTTGTACCTTTTAGTTTTTTATATTTTCTTGTGATTTATTGTAGTGTCAAATGTCTTTATTTATTGGCTTTTAGATTTGTATTATTTGGAGTTAATGATTACTGTTCAATAGATTTTATTCTATTCATGTAATATTTCATTTCATACTTCTCCCACATCCTCATTTTCAGGTTTTTTTTTTCCCTTCTTTGTTCTCTTATTTCTCCTCCTTTTGAGTAACATATGTTGAAACATAGAGAGTTGGAGGAAATAAAGAGAAAGAAGGAATTGAATTGTGTTTCCTCTCTTCTTCCTGAATCTTATTTATGATTAAAGTCTTACACTAAATAAGGAAACAACCTAAGAAAAGGAAATACAAAGAAAAAGAAGTAAAAATCATATCACATCCATATCAATCCCACAAATCAATCCCATATCATATCAATCAATCCCACATCATTTCAATATTCTAACACTTCCCCTCAA
The DNA here is from genome assembly GCA_035590655.1 of Pouteria glomerata. Taxonomy (NCBI): domain Eukaryota; kingdom Viridiplantae; phylum Streptophyta; class Magnoliopsida; order Ericales; family Sapotaceae; genus Pouteria; species Pouteria glomerata. The sequence goes on along the minus strand of JAVXUM010005542.1, from coordinate 9,941 downwards.
ATTGGAGCATATAAGTAAAAAATGCCTAGCTTAGATGATAGACATTGAAATGAGGAGCGAGGCAATGGCTTAGTAAGAAGATCAGCCAGTTGACAAGAGGAGCGAACAAATGGAATACTCAGCTCTTTGTGAAGCAATATGTCCTGAATAAAGTGGCAATTCACCTCAATATGCTTGGTACATTCATGAAACAAAGGATTACTTGTAATAAAGATGAGAGTTTGATTGTCACAATGCATCTCCATGGGAGTAGGAACATCAATACCAAAATCACGGAGAAGAGAACGAACCCTGAGTATGTCATAGGCAGTATGAGCTATAGCACGATACTCAGGTTTAGCACTTGAACGAGCCACGACTTGTTGTTCTTGCTGCACCATGTAACTAGATTACAACCAACAAAAGTACAATAACCTGAAGTTGACCGTCGATCATCACGGTTCCTAGCTTAATTAGCATCATTATAACCAGTCACCGAAAGGGAAGAAGGCCGGTATGATAGGCCATGGCCAAGAGTACCCTTCAAGTAGCGTAAAATACGACATATGGCTTCAAAGTGGGTGGAGCGAGAAGCATGCATAAACTGACTAACAATATGCGCTGCATAGACAATATCATGCCGAGTGACTGTGAGATAGATCAATTTTCCCACTAGGCGTCAATAACGACTCACATCGGAGAAAGGTGAATCAGTAGTCGAATCAAGCTTGACAGATGCGTTCATGAGAGTGTTAGCAGGTCGAGAGCCAAGTAAGCCAGTCACAGATACAAGATCCAACACCAGCACTAGATCATGCTGGGAAAGCATGAGACTAGCACTAGATCGTGCTATTTCAATGCCGAGAAAATAGCAAATGGCACCCAAGTCGTTGGTATGAAATTGTTGACTTAAATGGTTTTCCAAAGCAACAATACCTAGGGCATTATCTCCCGAGATAATGATTTCATCAATATACACAATTAACACAATGGTACCAAACGAAGACTGTTGGGTAAAGATTGAATGATCTGAGATAGACCACTGCAAACCATATGTCAACAAAACTTCACTGAAGCGATCAAACTAGGCATGCGGGGATTGCCTCAGACCATATATGGCACGCCGTAACCTGCAAACCAAGTGTTCACTCGCAGGAACCATATAGCCAGATAGTTGATCCATATAAACTTCTTCTTGAAGATTACCATGAAGAAAAGCATTTTTAATATCCAGCTGGTAAAGAGGCCAAGATCGACTCACAGCCACGGCAGAAGAATGCAAACAGAACTAAGCTGAGCAACTGGAGAAAAGGTCTCCGCATAATCAACGCCATAAGTCTGAGTATAGCCTTTTGCAACAAGTTAGGCTTTAAGTCGCTCAACAGAACTATCTGGGAGATACTTGACATTATAAACCCAACGACATCCCACTAATTGCTTCCAAGAAGGTAATGGGGCCAATTTCCAGGTCTGATTTTTATAAAGTACAGCCATTTCTTTATCCATGGCATGCTTCCATCTAGGAGAAGATTGTGCTGCTTTATATGAAGCTGGAAGAGAAACAGATGACAAAGCACACATAAAGGAAAACAAACAAGGAGAAGTTCGATGATAGGAAACAAATTAAGTAAGGGGATGATGTGTGCAGGTACATTTACCTCGACGTAGAGCAATAGGTAAATCATCATTGGAGGTAGGAGGAACAGTGGTTGGAACCTCAGACAAATTGGAAGTTTGAGATCGGCTATAAGAAACAACAGGTCTGTCCGGATTCCGTTGATATACTTACATTGGAGAGTATGGCTGAGACTTCTGTAAAGAAGATTGAAACGAGGGTAGAGGCAATGTAGGACTAGGCTCCCCCTCATGAGCAGGATATGACTCCCCCTGCATGCCAGAAATAAGATCATGAGATAATTAAGTCCTAAAGTTAGAGAAGACGGGGGTTGATTCAAAAAAGGTAACATCAACACTGACAAAATACTGACGAGATGTCGGATAATAACAACGATACCTTTTTTGTGTATGAGAATGCCAAAGAAAATATATTTATGAGACCGAGGAGATAATTTATCTAAGCTAAGCTCAAGAACATGAGCAAAGGCCATACAACCAAAGGCACGAGGAGTAAGAGGTAATGGATTACCATTTGGATACATGATAGAAAAAGGAGACTTATTACCCAAGACAGTGGATGGCATATGGTTGATGAAGGAACATGCGGTGAGAACAGCATCACTCCAAAAAGGTTTGGGCACCTACATGTTAAACATCATAGTACGAGCAACATCAAGCAAATGGCGATATTTACGTTCTGCAACACCATTTTGTTGAGGTATGGACACGAGATTTTTGTGAATAATAACCCAATCAGTACAAAGGGAGTTCATAATAGATTGCAGGTATTCAAGCGCATTATCAGAACGAAAAATTTTTATACGTTTCTCAAATTGGGTAGAAATCTCATTATAAAAGCGAGTGGCAATGTAAGGCCGTTTAGATCTTTTTTTCATTAAGAATAAGCAAGTCATGCGAGAGTGATCATTAACAAAAATAACAAAATACTGATAACCATTAATACTAGAAATACGAGAGGGGCCCCAAATATCCGTATGAACTAAATCAAAAGGTTCAGGTTTACGACTGACACCATGACTAGAAAATGAACTACGGTGATGCTTGCCAAGTTAACAAGCTTCACATTCTAGACTCGATACAGGACTCAAATCAGGAATAACGGACTTCAATTTATTCAGAGCAGGATGTCCAAGACGAAAATGCTATTACAAAGGAGAAACAGTTGCACTCAAAACTGGTGAAGCTGTGGAAAAAAAAGATTAGCAAAATCTAGATAGTAGAGTCCGTCTTTCTTATGCCCTAAACCAATCGTCCTCTTGGTCTTCAGGTCATGAAACACACAAGAAGTAGGAGAAAAAGTTACAGAACAATGCAAGATCTTAGTCAACTAGCTAACAGATATTAAATTAAGTGAAAAATTAGGCACATAAAGATTGTGAGGCAAATGGAGTGATGAATGGGGAGAAAGAACTCCTTGTCCTTTAACTGGACGAAAAGATCCATCAGATAGAGCTACATGATGAGAAATGGAATTTAAATAAGAGAAGAATAAAGAGTTACTAGATATATGAGAGATTGCACCAGAATCAATGACTCAGGAGGATGGAGCAGAATCAATACAAGTAATATTACCTGAATTGGCTAATGTAGTAGTGAAAGTAGATGCGTGAGAAGGTCGAAGGGTTTGTAACAGTTCACTGAGTTGAATAGCAAGGTCAGTGGTAGTAGCTGAAGATTTTGACTGGGTGGAAGCCACAGGAGCAAGATTATCGGACACATGGTGAACTTGATCCGGCTTACCATATTTAGCCCAACAATATGGCTCAATGTGATTGGTTTGGCCACAATGAGAGCATGTATGATCTCTTTGTCCTTGAGAAGAATGACCACCACGAGCTGAACCACGTGATGTACGACCACGTTCTCGTGTGCTGCCACAAGAGATGCCTTGAGCAGTGTCATTTGAGATCAAAGCAAAGGTTTCTAAAGTAGTGGTTTGAAATGATCCTAATGATGATCTCAGCAGGCGAGAGTAGACATTGGCAGCAGTAGGTAAGGTTTCACTTGCAAGATTTTGATATTTAAAACCACGTAAATCAGAATCAACTCCAGAGAGAAAAGAGACAATCATAAAATCTTCCCAGTGCCTCCTTTGTTGCTCAAGGTCTGTAGTAAAAGGCCTATGCTGTAACAACTGATCCCATAGATTTTTAAGAATACTATAATATTCTGAAAGAGGATGATCCGCTTGTTTAGCTGTGAAGATCTGTTCATATTATTCAAAAACTCCCGTGAAACATTATTTTACTGGGAGAGAGAGTCTGTAAGAGAATCCCAAATTTTCTTCGAAGAATCACATAATTTTACGGTTATAGCAATGTGAGTTCTAGACTGTGCCGTGACCACTTCATAACAATAGAATCTTCACTAAGCCAATCATCATAAGCACTATCATCAGACTTGGGTGGAAGATCAGTAAGAAATTTCAATTTCTTCTTCCCACGAAGTAACACCTTCACCACATGGGCCCAGGCCAAATAATTGAGCCCATTCAATTTCTTGGAAGTAATTGATTAAAGAATGTCTTCTTCTTTCATTAATATTGATTTTGGTTTAGTAATAGTAGCTTTCACTTCAGCCATGGGTTAAAAAGGAAAACCAAAATCAACAAAAAAGAGAATTACCAATAATCACAGGCCAGCGGTGATAGACGAGTCAACTGAAAAGATACTAAAACAGCAACCAAGGATCAACAAGCACCACAGATTATCACAGAGACATCCAAGATAGCATCAGTTGGCGCCACAGATTGAAAGACCGCATCGCAGATCGAAAGACAGCAACAAAATAACAGCAGGGACGAAAAGCAGCAACCGATCGTCACAAATTCATCAACAAATCATCAAAGACCATCAGCAGAAAGTAAAAATCATATTGAAGACCAGCAACGAGGAACAATAACGAAGACCAGCAGCGAAGAACAGCCAGATCATTAAGGATCATTCACAACTCATCAAACAAGGGTCACCGGCGACAAGGAAGACTCTCTTACGTCAGGCGATAATCATCATATGTCACTGGTGAGACACCAGAAGACCGCGCACCAGCGTGCGTCGAAAGGAAGGAGGCGCATGAGACCTAGACTCCAGCGATGAGATGTGCGGGGAGGCGCCTTGGGACTTTTTAGGCGACGGGCTCCGGTGGGCGAAGGTCGCCGGCGAGAGGCGACTCGTTTGAGGTGGTTGACAACCAGCTCTGGCGGCCGGAGAGTCGTCGACGACAAGGTAAAGCTGCTCTGACACTGACAATGATTTTGTTTTGTTTTTTTTTTTTTTTTTTTTTTGTTTCTTCTTGAACACGGACAAGCTCTGATACCAAGTTGGAAGAAATAAATAGGGAGTTTGGTAGCTACAAGTTCGAGTAATTTTTGAAAATTTTTTTATGTTTTTTTGTGAGTTATAATTTTTTATGTGTTTGATGAATAAAAATGTAATTTTTAGCAAAAAAGTGTAACCTTTAAGTGTTTGGTAAAATTGTTACTGTAGTAGAGTAAAAAAGTGACATCTTTTGTGTGTTTGGTAAAATTTTTAACTGTAGCAAGGCAGAAGAGTGTAAAAAAGTAGAGCCCGTTGTCATATCAAATTACTGTAGCAGAGTAGAAAAGTGACAAAAATTGTGAGTTTACCAAACACACAATTATTGTAGCACTGACAACTTTTGGTATTTTTTTTGTTAATATTTATACTGCCAAACGCAGCCAAAGAGAGAGGGAATTGAATTGTGTTCCTCTCTTCTCCTTCAAATCTTATTTATAAGCAAGGTCTTACGCCAAATAAGGAAACAACCTAAGAAAAGGAAATACAAAGAAAAGGAAATAAAAATCATATCACATCCATATCAATTCCACAAATTAATCCCATATCATATCAATTAATCCCATATCATTCCAATATTCTAACATAAAGATTTGGGGAAAATTAGACTCACGTAATTGGGGGTAGGAATAACAAATCCTACAGTAAATAGGAATAAGAATACATTCAGTTTCTTTTTCTTCTTTATTCTTTTATTTCTGCTCTTTTTGAGTAACATATGTCAATATATAGAGCTTATATGATACATGTCACACAAATCTAGTTAAATTTAACATTTAATTTGTTTGGTAATTTTGAACTTTAGTGTAAATGGGGTTGTGTTAATTTTTAAATAGAGGGGACTCGTGTTTTTTTGTCCAAGTCACAGGGGAGTAAAGTATAATTTTTTCTAATTTAGATATTTTTGAACATGTCACAAAGATATTTAAACTATGTGGAAACTGTGTGGAAAAATTGGCTACTGTACTGTAGTGAAATTGGCTACTAGGTTGCAATGAAATTTGTTGGTGGACTACACCAAAATTGATTACTAGATTGCAACAAAATTTGGTTGATTCTGGTTGACTTTTTAAAATTTAGAATAGTTGATTAGGGATGTTGTTGATGTTTATTGATTAGGAGTGGAAACAAATCGGGTTAATCGTGAGCTATTCAAGCTTGACTTGAGCTGGGTTTATGACTAAAACGAGCTTGATTTGTACCTCGTTTAGATTCGAGTTTGAGTTTATAAAAGCTTAGCTCGAAAGTTCACGAATAAGTGTGATAAAATAATATATATATTTTTAATAATATTTTTATATTTTTTGATAATATTTTATTTATTATATTTTAAACTAAATGACGTCATTTTGGTTTAACCGAGTGATTCATGAATCGAACTCGAACCTATATAAAAGTTTAAATCGAAATCGAGCTCGTTTTAAAAATATTGAGCCGAGCTCGAATAAGTTAAAAGCTCGACTTGATTCAGTTTGACTAAAGCTCGACTTGATTCAGCTCGACTCGATTCAACTTAACTCGTTTCCCACCCTGTTCTTGATATAAACACGAGTCAAGATGTCTAGGGTTTCTTGATATAACACAAAAACTAGGGTGCTAGATTTTCTTGATCTGAACAAAATAATCCAAAGTAAAACAACATTGAATTATTATTCTCTTCTATCTTGTTAAAATACTAAATGTATGAAATTAATAGGAAAATGATGATTCAATGGGCAACAAAAGCTGTTGCCCATTGGCAAAAAATAATTCAGTAGAAAAACTCAAAGGTGATTAGATGACTATCATAACATGCCAGTGATGCCACGACATAGAGATTTTTGAGGGAAAAAAAAAAAAAAACTAGAGTCACTTAACTGGGAGCCTAAAATAATAATAGAGTTCATGTACAAAATTATCCCCGGAGATGGGTCGGTCATTTAGCAAAAAAAGAGGTAGATTCGGTAATTGTACCATACAATCAAAACCCTCTCAATTCATCTTCTTGATGGAACCGATAGAGATAAGAAGGAAAAAAGAAAGAGGGAAAAAAAAAGGACTGGTGGGTCTCTAACGATTCATCAACACGTCTAGAATTTTCCATTCTCTCCATATCTCTTTCCCTCTTTCATGAATACACAGACGCTTTCAATGTCTTAGTGGAATCGCGGTGTGTTTTCTTTCAGTGTAAGGAGGTCCCTCCAAACCCCCTTCCTTTTCCTTTCTTTCTTTCATTTTTTTAAGGATTTTGTTTGTTTTTGACTGTAGATCTGGGAATTGAGCCAAGATTCTTTCACCATTTTGTTCAGAAAAAATTGTTACTTAACTAGGTTATCAATGATTTTTTTTTTATTTAATTATAATTTTTTTTTTAAAAGTATGTAACTGATGAACCTAGGTTCAGCTACTTCAGATTTTGTGCAAGGAAAAGTTTGACCAGTTTTTGAACTTTCGCAATTTGTGCTCATTTTTGTTCTGTAGTACCGCACTTCTAGAGTCTAGGGACCTTGCAATATGTGTCTATTTGGTTTTGATTGCGTTCGTTGTTGACGATTTTTGTTCTATTATTATTATTTTTGGTTTTGGTGGTGCCCAGGGTTGGAGTTATTGTTGCTTCTAGTTGTTGTAATTATTTATTAATTTGTTTTTGGGCTCCTTGTTAAATTTTAGACTGGAAATATATTGATTTTTATTTTATAAAAAAAAGTTCTTTGTGATGACAAGGAAAGTGTATGAAAAGATGCATGCCTTCTGATTTGAGAAACTGAAGTTATACTGAATTGGCCGAATTGGGTTTTCCTTTGAGGTTAGTTCGATCTGATACGGGTCTTGGTGGGGCTTCCACCATGTACAACACTAATTGGTTTTTAATTAACTTTGGTGTTGGATGATTCATTTCCTTAATAGGAGTGTAGATGGTCTAATCCCATTCTTATTTGTGTCCAAATTTCATTTTAGTTGAGATCTTGGATGTTATATTGCATGTGATCGTACTAGGAAATACTGCTATAGTGTTTCTAGTTAACATTTTGGTTTGTCACTTGGCACGGTTGTTTTTGAAATTTCATGATCAGAAGAGTGCTAAAATGCATGCCTTCTAGGAGGAGTCTTTCCTTCTAAATTTTGCTATTAATCAGGTGTAGTTGTTGATGGATCTTTTGGTACTTCTTGAGGTAAACACTGCAGTCATACAAATATTCATTTCATAATCCTTACCACCCTTTTGCGTTCAATTGGTTGCAAGGTCAAGGAGGAGTTGGACAATAATTAGAGTGTCATGGAAGACATTTCCTTGGTGATATTGGTTTTATTTTTATTTTTTTCCTTCCCATTTCCTGGAAGAACTTCATGCATTAATGGAACACTTTTTGTTTGATTGATCTTGGATCTTGATACTGTGACCTCTCTTTATACGTAGATCCTTCTTGACCCTTGATGCCTGATTGCTTGACGACGAGAGAGAGCACGCCTGTCAACATTCATGCTCAGGACATGATTGTGTACTAGCGTGTTTTCTATCGTCGTCATATAATTTGCTTCAAGGCATGCTCTTGATTGCGCTTCCCTGCACAGGTGCCAGCAGGTGATTAGAAGTCTATAGTTTGGCTTGAAGTTATTTTTTTTTCTTATCATTAGTTGAAATTTTTAACCTTCTTTGATGGAAAAACACTTGTTTTTCATCAGGAATATGTGCTATCCACAATTGGAATATGGAGCTCCTTGCTTGTCTTTAACAGACTTGTTCCAAGTATAGCATGTGGTCTTTGTAAAGGTGATTTGTAGTTAATTTTATGTATTGGACTTGATGATGTTTCTCTACTGATAGACTGTTAATATGTTTTTCTGATGATCTGATTTTGATTTCTTTATATCAAAGGATCGTACGAACGACCAATTTCCACATGATAATTTGCAGTTCGAAATAATTGAAGATAAAATTAAAGGAAAGAAAGGACTTCTGGTTTGAAAAGCTTCTTGTAACTTCGCTTCTGAATAGTAATAGATGGAATCAACCATTGCAATGCATAAAAAAATAATAGATTTGATAGCGCAAACCTCGTGTTTAGCTGCCATGGCTGCAGGTGATAAGATGGAGAGCCTACCGTTGTTCAATCCCATTCCCATATCCTGAATTCCATAAGCAGTGGAAATCAATGCAGTCTACGATAAAAATAGGGTTATCAAGTATCAAGTCAGGTAAGTCAATACTGCTTTCTCGAGACAGGAAGTTGCTGCTGTTTTCTTTGGGAAATCTGCAAATTTTTCGTTGAAATTTATGAGCATTGCTCTTCAAACTTGATTAGACGAATTATAGTGCAAGGAAAATACTGTGAAGACATTTGGAGGACTTTGAATTTTATTTTTTAATTTTTACCGATAATAACTTATCCTCAAGGGTAACTTTTTTCTTCTTCTTCCTTTTTTTTTTTTTTTTTTTTTTTTTTTCAGAATATGAGTTTTTTTAGTCCAATTGCATCTGGTCTTTACCACAAATTGTTTTCCTTGGTTGACATAGTTTCTCCTCCAAAATTGACTTCTTCAATTGAAAAACGCGTTTGATATTTACCTAAACTAATAGATCCTTAAGTGGATGCCACTTTAGCCCCTTCTCAATATTATTATATTGTTACCCAATTAGAATTTAAGCTGGATGAACTTAACTAGTTTATGTAGTATAGGAGCAAGGAGTGCTTTGTCTTTCTGAGTTGAGCTGTCTGACATAGTGGTTGCTGATAAATACATGTAGCATATATATTGTACCTGTTCAACATGTTGAAGGAAAAATTATACAGGAGTATGGAAATACCTTTAAGATGCATATATATCATAGCTATTGAACATCTTGGGGGAAAAATTATACAAGAGCATGGTGCTCTAAGTGATTTAGATTGTGCCACACTCAGTACCGATGGCTATGGCATATTGCTTCAAGAGCATGGAATGATTGCTCGTCTTGTAGCGACTGGAGGACCTTCAAGGGGGTAAAAAGTGGACTTGGGTCCATAAGAAGTTAAGAAAGCATATTTGTCC